>JARSSU010001261.1:0-28179 GCA_029619165.1 Eurosta solidaginis | reverse complement strand
TCGCAAAAAGAGAAGAGAGAAAAGAAAAATATATATAAACTCTTGAGCAGTGTTTACATTTGCTACTTCAGAGACAATAGCAACAAAAAAAAGCACTGCTATCTGCCCTGCAATCTGAAAAAGAAGAGAGCATAGGAGCAAAGCCGTAGTAGCAAAAAATAGATAGCAGTTTTGTTAGGCTCTGCTGCGAGCGATGTCATGTTGTAGAGCGCAGAGCAAATAGCTGAATAAAAACTCCAAAGATAGATCATTTGTTGTAGTGGAGCGAGAGCAAAACTATGTGTATGCATTACACATTGCTCTGCTGATATGCAGAACTTGTCTTTCTCATTTCGTTGGAGTTCTTATGTCCACTTGCCAGAACGGCCAAGTTATCGTTTTTGGGGGTGGTGGGTGGTGTTTTGTTGTTTGTTTTTGTTTGTGGTGTTGTTTGGGGGTGTGTTGTTTTTGTTTTGTGTTGTTTTTGTGGTTGTTAACTTAGAGTTAAATTGCATGAGGCGTTAACTCATATATTTTTGAAATTTTTTTTAATTAACCCTGAGCAAAAAAATAGAACTTGCCGTTCTGCAACACCACTCAACGTGGGCATGATTCTGCTAATTGCACTCTGCTCTGAAACAAAACGTACGCTCGCAGCAGAGCAATAAAATGCTAACATTTTTCTAGCTACGCTCTGCGCTCTATGCTCTGTGCATGTCAGAGCCGGAGCAACAATAACACTCACTGCTTTTGACTTCCTAACAGAACATTTATACAGTGGTGGTCACATAATTAGCATTATTACAGGATAAATAAATAACTATAAGACGCGAGTAAAAAATAAAATAAATGTACGGCGCGATACCTACCAGGAGATCTAAGGCCGAGCTCCCTTCCAATTTGCGTCGTTCTCCTCTTGATTTTCCCTACAAATTGGCCGGACGGGACCTACATGTTTTATGCCGACTCCGAACGGCATCTGCAAGGCAGATGAGTTTTCACTGAGAGCTTTTCATGGCAGTAAATACACTCGGAGCGCTTGCCAAACACTGCGAGGGCGACCCCGCTAGAAAAATTTTTCATTCTAATTGAAAAACCTTATTTCTAAAATTTCTGATGTTGTTTCTTTGCCGGGGTGCGAACCCAGGGCAGTACGGTGTGGCAGGCGGGAGAGCGCGATCACCGTACACACCACGGTGGCCGCCTGAAGAAATTTGTAAACCGAGCTTCTTTCCATTTGCGTCGTTCACTCCATTTACTATCGGAAAATATAAACTTCTACTGAACAGAAGACCAGTTGAATCCCTAATTGTGTCGTTGTGTCATTTCTGTCTAATTGCACAAACAGCGCTTACTAATTATTTTTTTGGAATCAACGGATCGCGAATATATGTACTGTACCCAGCTCTAGTATGGAAATCATCGAACTCTGTTCACCGTGCCATATAGCAGTATCCTAATACGTAAGTAGGTACAACACGCATCTTTGTGGCATTATTTGGGGGGTTTGTGTGTGGGTTGTTTGTTTTGTTTGTGGGGTTTTATTATACAATATGAAATGACCACAACGTGTGAATTATGAATGGTGATAATGTCACCGATATTGACCTTGCCTACCATTATGATCATTATTTTTTTTATTTGGACGTCGAGGCAGCGCACTGCCCTAACAGTGGTTGCAATGAAACCAGACGAATCCTGTTATGTACCCACATCCGGCGGTACGCCGTGTAGGCATAACTTCGCCGAAGGGAAAGGCGATTAAATCGCCGATATTTCGCATGCGCATTTCTCCTGCGCACGCTTCGGCATTCATACAATCGCGTCCTCGCTAGAGAATACTCAATTTTACTACCACAGAAGTCTCAACACACTGTATGTCTCTGCAAAAGGGAATTAAATTCCTAATGGAAGGCTGCCTTCACAAAAACTCTGTTACAGAACAGTATTCCGCCGATGTAAAAAACGAGCGCAATAACATATTATGTGTTTTGCTTTTTTCAATTTGGTGGGACAGTGTGAACAGAAAGAATCCTTCTCTCATCCTACGTTTATGTAGATACACCGCCGTGGCACTCAATATCTACGTGAGGTGGTACGTTTAGTTCGCCGTGCGTCAGCTCGTTACCATTCTGCTAGATATTCCGAACTAACACGAACGTACAGCGCCCTTCTTCAATTCTTTCCCACCTTTCTTGCCACTTAACTAATGTTCTTGACTTGAATTTTTCTTGCCATCTCCAGCTGGTCGGCCGATTCCATTGCCATTCCATACGACTGTAGATTCTACTGGGTTTTGGTGGTGGGTGGGTTTAGATGCTAATGTTATTCGTATATAGGTAGGCTGCTTGGTATATATAATGATCCACTGGTCTTGAGTGAACTCATACTTGCGCCAGTGGCCATAAAGGTCTTTTATAGAAAGCTTTCCGAATTTAGAAGAGAAATTAACGTGTCTCTAAGCGGGGTGGCTCCTTCGGCAGTGGTGTGACAAACACTCCCGTATGCCTTTCTGTTCTGAAAATTTCTTCGGAGAAAAGAAACCGGGCCTTAAAATCCTTGGGAGGTAAGCCGCGCCAAGTATAATTTAATTTTTAAAATAAGGTCCTCTCTGAGATCAAAAGACTAACTCTACTAAAGGTTATGAGAGAGTTTGGAATCAATAAAATCGAGCGAGCGATTTTTTATTTCGGTTGTCATTTTATTGGAAACTCAGATTTAATTACTGCCGCCAGGGTGGGTTTTCTTTTAAAATAAGGATTAACTAATTTATCGTGAAAAATTAGTGAAAGTTAAGTATTAAATAACCTTAAATACGATTGAATCTGGAAACCCCATATCATGCAGATGTTTTGCATTTTTTTTGAAGGACGACCTCCACTCAAAGTACTGTGGTCACTGTTGCATAGGATAGTGATTAAAGTACCGGAAATTACAGGGTCTTTTATCCGGAAAAAGTTCTACAAGCAATCGACACACTCAAACAAAACTTTAGAAGAGTGTCTTCAGCGCTATAAAAAGTAGAAGAAGATAGGGACTCGCAACTCAAATAGCTGATATCGGCTTTACCTCTCTCTAGCAAACATTCCTTTTACTGCAGCTTAAAAAACAAGACATGAAGATTGTGCTTACTGGATTTAAACAAAAGTTTGCGATCAAAAGGAATGTTCGAATAATCTTAGTCGAGATGAAACCTCAGGAGCTTGAAAAACCAACAAATACGATATGAAATGAAGCACTGACTCGATAGGAACTACTTTACAAGACCGCCTGCGCGACGCGTACTAAAAGCGGCAGAAGTCGTGTTGAAAGAGAAAAAAAAGACGTGCAAACAAGGATTTGGAGATGCTAGCTTTAAAAGAGTAATGTGAAAAACGTTTCACAGAAATATGATTCATTATTCGAAATGGCGTTATGAAGATCACGTTCTTCTCTTTATTAAAGAGTGAAATAGTGATGGAGTCTATATTCTCATACTAAAACCGGAATTTGTATGTGGATAACAATATTCCGGCTCTTATGGGAGATAGCACCAACAGAAATGAAAGTAAAGAGCTGTTAAAGTTAATTTTACTACGCTTATGCAGAATAATATGGGATACAGTCGCTGTTCTACCTCATAATGTAGCGAAATGTACGTACGTCGTCTTTCTGAAATAATGTATAGGAGACGGTTCCCTACAAAATAGGCCTTTAACGAATTCTTTTCATCGTAAAATAGTTCAAGCAGTAGAATTTAACTGCCCAAGAACCATTCATTGCCGGGGCCTCAATTGCAAACGATTAGGGAATCTATGCGGACCCCTTTTCATGTATATCCAACATTTAAATCACATGTTTCATTGGAAGCCATGGAACCATTTGCGTCTAAAGACGCGTTTCTAACATAATTTGTCCTGCAAAGTATCGAGACCTTTTATTCAAGAGTTAAATGTTAGCCACAAGTTAGGTTGGCTGACCACTGCAGCGTCCTCAAAGCGGAAATTGCTGCGACTAATGATGCGGTGGATGAAAAGCTATCTAGTGCTACTACGGTCTGCGCTTCGAGGCAATCTTAAAGCCACAATAGGGGTGGACCGAGTTGGCGCAAGTGTGTTCAAATGGCGGACGAGGCGATACATGTGTACACAGATGGTTCCAAAGTAGTGGAAGCAGTAAGGTCTGCGGTATACTGTGCTGATCCGGAAATAAACAGATCCTACCGGCTGTCAGATTACTGTAGCCTTTTCCAAGCAGAAATTAGTAGCGTAACCAAAGCAGTAGAAACCCTGGAAGAAAATAGCCCAAGCTGCGAATCGTCGTTAACTTTTATATTGACAGTCAAGCAGCAATCAGGCAATAATCTCGCATAGCCACAGCATCTAAATGCGTGTTAGAGTGTAGGCAGTCTCATGGAGAAAACGGGACAGGGACGAAGCATACATCTATATTGGGTCCCAGGGCATATGGGAATAGATGGGAATGAAAGAGCGGACGAACTAGCTAAAAAGGGCGCATCCCTTGAAGCTTGCTCCGTAGCACGTCCCACAATAGACTGGGGCGAGATAAGCGAAGGCGAGAGGTGCACATGATAGACCAAGCAGGAAGGCGAGAGTTCAATCGCCAGGGCTGTACAGTGTCGAAGATTATGTGCAGGTGTTACAACCTAGAGTAACAAAATTTGCCTCTATCATAAAAAGAGAGGACTGTAGACTCATGACGGGTATTCTGACTGGACACTGCCTTCGTGGCGTCACATGAATTAAATTAGGCTGGTCAGTGATAGCAGATGTAGGAAGTGCGTGCTGGAGGAGGAACACACGAGCGAGCACATTCTGTGCTCTTGCCCTGCGCTTGCCCATGCTAAGACTCCAGCATATTAGGAGTGATACAAGCTGTCCCAGATCTAAAAGCAACAAGTGGCTTAAACTTCTAGGAAGCTTTAGTATTTGCCAAGAGGACGGAGTTATTTTATAAAACAGATCCTGGTTTTTGATAGGGGTTTTCAGTTTGGTCGTTAAAAACAAACTTTGGTACAACACTACGGACTTATTCAGTCTATATGAGGTTCTCATGGGCCGGCCAGTTCAACCTAACCTAACGGTCAGAGAACTTAAAAATCTACTCTGATAGCCAAGGCCTATACTTCAAACTATAGTGCGATAGAGGGTGGTGCCTGACCTAGCTTGCAATTTCTAATGAACTATTTCATGATTAAGATTCTCTTGGTCTCGGGCCATAGTGATATCCCGGACAACTTTCAAGCGGTTCTCTTAGCCCGCATCGGTACAAGTGAGCCGGATGAAAATGCCTGTAAGGATTTCGAGATTCCGCTGACCACCTGTGGTCTTCCCTGCATAGACGGGCCTCGAGTCAGCTCAGCAAGCGTTGGGCGGACATCGCCTCTGGCAGGGTAGCAAGATCTTTCTGACCGTAGATGGCAAGTGGCCTGCCGAAATGATTGAGCTCACTAAGGTTCATCTAGCAAAGGTCATTGGGGTTTCGCCGGTCATTTTCCAATGAGAGTACATGCGGTAACATCTCAATATACTGGAAACCCCATCCTGTTGCAGCTGTATGGAGGTTGATGAGGTGGAATCATTGAGTCACTTTATGCTTGATTGCCCAGCTTTTCCCAGAACTAAGCCAAGGTATTTCGGTCACGACTTTCCTCGACACCCGGGAAATTTATTAAAGGTTGAGATCGGTCTCATTAGAAACTATATCGTTGGTACGCACCGGTTCTCTAAATAGCTATACGTCACCGTTAATTTATGTGTTATTACAACGAACCTTCATGCTGTCCAAGTGAGCTTCCCCTCCCAGGGCAGCTACCACCTAACCCAACCTAACCTAGTGCTGAGTATGATTTTGATGAAATTTATTAAAGGTTGCGAGCGGTCTCATTAGAAACTATATCGTTGGTACGCAACGATTCTCTAAATAGCTATATGTCACCGTTAATTTATGTGTTATCACAACGAATCTTCATGCTGTCTAAGTGAGCTTCCCCTTCCAGGGCATCTACCCCCTAACCTAACCTAACCTAGTGCTGAGTATGATATAAAAAAAATTGAGTTCCCGGGGAGGACCTCTTAAAATTAAAATCAACAGCTCCGCCTCTGACACAACTTTTGTTTATATATTCTTGATATTTAGGGTGGTGACATCGAAAAAAACGTAATTTTTGGCACACCACTAATCTATAGAAAATGCACCAGTGATTAGGTCATCATTATCAGCAAAAACTAAATTAATTAATAAATGATATCTTATTAAATATTGACGGCAAGCTTTGAGGAAAAAAGTATGATAAAATAAAAAACTCAAGTAAATCAGTTACAGTTCTAATTATATGTCCAACACTGTATCCTAAACCGCATGCATAGCTTGTATATGTTTATGTTTATTGGTTTCTTAGCGCCCATATTTCAACGCTTCTTCCTTCCATTCGATCACTCACATTTTCTTGGGTTGTGTCACACAAACATTGCACATTTCACGCACACCTCACATACATAATGTTGTTTTTCTTTTCCGCATATCTATTGTTAATTTTCTTGTTCACATCTTCAACCCACTTTTGTGTCTAATTTTGATTTGTTTTGTATGTCACAGCACGTCCTGTTATATGTACATGTGATTCCATAAATATTTGTATGTGTATTTTTTGGAGCTTGCGATGCATTCAATACTAATTTTCGTAATTAATTTGCTTTTCTCTTTAAACAGAAACCGTACCACCCAACATTATCGTCATCGCGCCTCACCCGATTGTAATACAGTCGCCTCATTCGATAGTTCAACTTCAGGTTCACGTAAACGGTTTGAATCGGTAAGGACTATATGAATTTTTTAGGGCGTTCAAATTATTTATAATATTTTCCAGTTACTATAGACAAGCTTGGGAAAATCTTCATGAATCTGCTTCGAAGAGTAGCACACAACATGCTTTACGCCGCAAGGATACAATGGATGCACCCAATGCGATGCATTCTCATGATAATTTACGTGAAAATACACAACGTTCCAGAGATAATCTCGATCGGTGAGTATTAAGTTGTTAGACTAGGTTAGGTTGAACTGGCGGTCCATGAGGATCTCACATAGACTGAATGAGTCCGTAGTGTTACCAGAATTTTGTTCTAGCGACCACACTGAAAAACCCCATCAAAAACCCAAAACCTATGTTTTAAAATAACTCCGTCCTCTTGGCAAATACTAGAAGCTTTCTAGGACTTAAGCCACTTGCTGCTTCTAGATCTGACAGCTGTATCACTCCTAATAGCTGGAGTCTTTTGCTGGCAAGCGCAGGGCACGAGCAGAAAACGTGCTCAATCGTTTCCTCTTCAACCCGCACTTCCTAAGTCTGCTATCACTGGCCAAGCCTAATTTAAAGTGTCCGGTTAGAATACCCCTCGTGAGTCTACAGTCCTCTGTTTTTAATGATAGAAGCAACTTTGTTAGTCAAAGGTTGTAAGACCTACACATAATCTTCGAGACCTTACAGCCCCGCGCTTGAACCCACGCCTTTCCCGCTTGGTCGATCATGTGCACCTCTCGCCTTCGCTTAATCTCGCCCAGTCTAATAGGGACGTCTGCGGAGCAAGCTTCAAGGGATGCGCCCTTTTTAGCTAGTTCATCCGCTTTTTCATTCCCATCTATTCCCATATGCCTTGGGACCCAATATAGATGTACGCTTCTCCCTGTCCAGATTCTCTCCAGGAAACTGCTTACACTCTAGACACGCATCTTAGATGCTGTGCTATGCGAGATTGAAACTTCTGCTAACGGACTGAGGCTGATTGACTTTGCCGGTGCTCGAAACATGGTCATATCCAGCACGAGGTTCATACATAAAAAGATACATCAAGCTACATGGCTGTCTCCTGATCGAAATGCTCGCAATCAGATCGATCACGTTGTGATAGACGGACGGCATGCCTCCAGTGTTTTAGATGTGCAGCACGATCCGAGGACCTAGCATCGACTCGGACCATAATCTCGTTGCAGACAAAATACGCACCCCCCTCAACGCGGCTAAAACCAAGGAACAAAAAACGCAAGGGAAGCTAGACGTCGAAAAGCTTCAATCACAACAGACTGCCAATGATTTCGCAACTCGACTCTCACACCTGCTTTCTGAGAGCACAACTCATCCTGAAGGAATACAGGAGCAGTGGGAGCATATTTCCAAAGCACTTCGTACTGCCGCCGAGGAAAAAATTGGTCACCGGCGACCACGGAATTGCAACTGGTACGATGAAGAATGCCGCGTTGCAACTGAAAGAAAAGACGCTGCCTACAAGGCTACGTTAAAAGCGAGCGCGACAAGAGGAGTGTGTGAACACTATCGTGAGTTGAAAAAGGAAGCGAGACGCCTTTTCAGGAAGAAAAAAGCAGAAGCAGAAAGGCGTGAGTGCGAGGAGCTTGAGCTGCTAGCCACCAGGAATAACGCCCGAAAATTTTACCAAAAAATACGGCGACAGACGGAAGGTTTTAAGACCGGGGCAAACTCCTGTAGGAACGAAAACGGCGACCTTGTAACTGATGTCCAGAGAGTGCTTAGATTTTGGAGGGAACACTTCTCTGTTCTGCTAAATGGAGGCAGCAATTCACCGCGCAGAGATGAAGAACCCGATCCCGCAATCGATGATGATGGAATATATGTCCCCCCGTCCGATTATGACGAAGTTAGAATAGCAATAACCAGATTGAAAAACAACAAGACCGTGGGCGCTGATGGATTGCCTGCGGAGCTATTCAAGTGCGGCGGCGAGGAGTTGGTAAGGCGCATGCAGCAGCTTCTTAGCAAAATATGGGCGGAAGAGTGCATGCCCGACGGTTGGAATCTAAGTGTTCTTTTCCCAGTCCACAAGAAGGGGGATACTGCAAAATGACACCAACTATCGTGGAATCAGCCTTCTCAATATCGCATATAAGGTCCTTTCAAGTGTATTGTGCGAATGATTGAAGCCCACCGTGAACCGGCTGATTGGACCTTATCAGTGCGGCTTCAGACCTGGTAAATCTACCATTGCCCAGATTTTCACAATGCGCCAAATCTTGGAAAAAACCCGTGAAAAAAGAATCGACACACATCACCTCTTCGTCGACTTTAAAGCCGCCTTCGACAGCACGAAAAGGAGCTGCCTATATGCCGCTATGTCTGAATTTGGTTTCCCCGCAAAACTTATATGGCTGTGCAAAATGACGTTGAGCAAACACCATCAGCTCAGTCAGAATTGGGAAGGTCCTCTCCGAGCCGTTCGAAACTAAACGAGGTTTCAGACAGGGTGACCCCCTATCGTGCGATTTCTTTAATTTGATGCTGGAGAAAATTATACTAGCTGCAGAACTTAACCGCACTGGAACAATATACTATAAAAGCGTGCAATTACTGGCATATGCTGATGATATTGATATCATCGGCCTAAACACCCGCGCTGTTAGCTCTGCTTACTCCAAACTGGAAAAAGAAGCGGTAAAGATGGGTTTGATGGTGAATGAGGACAAAACGAAGTACCTGCTGTCATCGAGCAAAGAGTCAGCGCATATGCGCCTTGGCAACCCACGCTACTGTTGGCAGCCATAATTTCGAAATAGTAAAAGACTTCGTTTATTTGGGAACCAGCATCAACACTAGCAACAACATCAGCACTGAAATCCAGCGAAGAATCAATCTTGCCAATAAATGCTACTTTGGACTAGGTAGGCAATTGAAAAGTAAAGTCCTCTCTCGGCGAACGAAAATCATACTCTACAAGTCACTTATCATACCCGTCCTGCTATATGGGGCAGAAGCATGGACCATGACAACAGCAGATGAAGCGGCTTTGGGAGTGTTCGAGAGAAAAGTTCTTCGAAAGATTTATGGACCTCTACGCGTTGGCGATGGCGAGTACCGAAGAAGATTTAATGATGAGCTGTACGAGCTATACGCAGACATCAACATAGTCCAGCGAATTAAAACGCAGCGGCTGCGCTGGCTAGGCCATGTTATGCGAATGAAAGATGATGCTCCGGCCAAGAAAGTGTTTCTATCGGAACCCACCTATGGAAGCAGAGGTAGAGGGCGGCCCCCACTCCGTTGGAAGGACCAGGTGGAAAACGATTTAAACTCCCTTGGTGTGACCAATTGGCGCCGGTTGGCGGAGCGAAGGAGCGACTGGCGCGCCTTGTTGGACGGCCATAACCGTTTAGACGGTTAAGCGCCAACTAAGTAAGTATGTAAGTAAGCTATGCGAGATTATTGCCTTAATTGCTGTTGACTGTCAATATACAAGTTACCACGGTTGCAGCTTAATCTATTCTCTTCCACGGTTTGTACTGCTTGGGTTACGGCTAATATTTCCACTTGGAAAACGCTATAGTAATCCGGCAGCATGTAGGATCTATTTATTTCTATATCAGCACAATATACCGCAGACCCTACTCCTTCCACTACTTGGAACCATCTGGTTACAGATGTATCGCCTCGTCCGCCATTTGAGCACCCTTTCGCTAACCGTCTACCTCTATTGTGACCTTAAGATCTCCCTCGTAGCGCAGATAGGGAATTAGGTAGTCTGTTCGTCTTGTGATTAATGACGCTATACTACTATGGCCATATGGTCGGCGCTCAAGCTGCCCCGAGGCGCCGAGCCTGGAGCAGTTGTTAACGCTATGTTCTTTGCTACCAGGTCTGCAGGTGAAATGTGCAGAATGGCATAGAGTGCAGCCGTCGGGGTTGTTTTCAGGGCTCCCGTAATGCTAAGCATTGATAGTTTGCATACACCACAATTTTTTGAGGTAGGTGGTTTTTTGTGTGGCTTTCCACCATACAAGAAACTCCATAGTATAGAATAGGACTTACAATCGCTGTAAAAAACCCCAATGAGAAAGAGTAAGGTTGTTATTATGAGTAGAAAAAACTTTAAAACATTCAGAATTTAAGGGCAATTTCTCAAACTTTTTTTATCTAACTTAAAAAACTCCCAATTTGCAACTTTGGGTTCCATATTTCATCGGGTTTAAATTTAAAAACTTAATTGAGCGAAAACGTTTTAAACCGAAAAATTCTTCTAAAAACGAACGCAAAAAGTTTAAGAAACCTTAAAAAAAATTGAAACATTTTTAGCTTCTAAAAAAAACTCAAGAGTGTAAATTTATTATTGACACAAAAAGACCCCAGTTAAAACACATTTTTAACTTCTTTAAAGGTTGTGCATTTGCGAAATTCAGTATAGCTGAAACCCATCGGACATACATATATTGTATTATATATAGTTGTAGTATAAATAAAAGATTTTTCGATGAGCCTACTCTGGACATGAGCTGATTGATGAGAAGATTGACACTTGCTACAGCTAATGACTGTCTTTGGGCTTTCTTGATGGGAATAGGAAAAAAGGAGGCATTTAAAATGGAAAGCCATATCTGTCGGTATCAGTGGAGCGCTTACTACTTTGTAGTTTTCGAAATTTGCCGATAAAATTAATTGCTTCAGTGACATTCGGTAAAAGCTTTGTGATGATAAGCCTTGTCCCACCACATAAAAGCGGAGGATCCAAGTTATGAAGTATAATTATTAAGGACCCTTTTTAAGGGTCAATCGATGAGGAGGAATTCCTGATGGCTCCAAGGAGCTAAGAAACTCAACCGGATAATGAGCAGCTTGGGCTTATTCCACGACTGTGTCAAAAGATTAATAAGTTGACTCGGTCCCTTGTAGTTTTTCTTTGATTTTGGCCGTAATTATATTAACATCCACATTTTAAGGTGCCCAAATTTCCGTTTCTTGAAGCAAAGGTTCGGCCTTAAGCATCCAGCGACTGTTTGTATGTTTAGATGTCTTTAGAACCTCACTTTGCCTTAATTTTCTGCTTATGTGGCACATGGGTATACCAGATGTGAGAGTACGTTGTACGTCCCCCACAATAAAGAGTATCCGTCATTCATGGGGAAGCAACCGCCACAGCGATCTTCCTCTTTGCTCTTGCCTCAGGTAATATCAAATTCAGCAGAAAGGCGCATCCAAAAATACCAACCCTAAAGATTATAAACACCAAAAGATTACTAAACCTCCTAAAGGAATATTAGCTAAATCCAACTCAGCAGTAAAAATGTGGGTGTTAAAATAACCTGTGTTTGTATGGCAGCCGTGTTTTCCCACATTTTACTTATGCTGTTAGGACTTAATATGTCATGTAGCTCCTTACCAATTTTTATTATTCTACCATTCCTACATCCAGAGTTATGCAGTATCAAAGATTCCATTTGTGTGGGCGGTGCCACACCCTTTTTATGTATCTTATTTTCAGCCTATGACCATCCCTGGATAGTTTCTAGTGGGTGTTTCATATTTGGGTGTGATCAGTCGATCCGTTAAGGGATGCAACCCGATCAATACCTACTTTTATATATATATACAGATAAGAAAGGCTTTAGCTCATTCAATGACATCAAAATCGGCAAACCGACCCAAGTGTGCTCAACTGCTTGGGGTGACCGCTCTAACCTATCCTAATATATTGACAATATGAATGAATGAAGAAAGAGCGGCAGGTTCAAATATTATATTGTGGCGAATATTAGCATTTCGATACATAACTATGCTGCACAACAACGGTAAAGCAAGCAGTCACACATACATGTAAACAGCGAAGCTAAACAGCTAAGAGAATATTTCACATACATACATGTAGGCAGCAGCTAAGAGCAGAAGTTTATAACTCACACACGCATATGCATACATGACTAGAAGACAAGTGTGAATACCGGAAATATAAAGAAGAAATAAATAAGCAGATGTTCGCAAAAACTAAAGACCTTAGGGAAAGATATTCGAAAGATATAACAGAGCGGTTAAAAGCAGCGCAAGCTGGGGAATAATGAATCAGTTTGATTTTAACTGTGTATAAGTGAAGTACGCGATAACTGTGAACTACTACATTCTACCAAAGTAGTCTAAATAAAGAATATTTTGCTATACTGAATATTTGAGTTATTTATTCGACAGTTCAGAGATTCGAACGTTAACAGAAAAAAAATAAATACATGTAAGGCGTCGATAACCTCCGGAGAATTTAAAGCCGAGCTTCTCTTCCAATTTGGGATGGGACCTACTTGTTTTACCCCGACTTCGAACGCCATCTGCAAGGCATATGAGTTTTCACTGAGAGGTTTTCAATGCAGAACTACACACGGAGTGCTTGCTAAACACTGCCGAGGGGCAGCCCCGCTTAAGAAAATTTTCTTCAAATTGAAAAAAAACTATTTCTAAAATTTTTGATGTTGCTTTGCCTGGGGCGTGAACCCAGGATCTTCGGTGTTGTAGGCGTAGCACCATCACACCACGGGTACTTAATTAAATTCGATATAATATGTATAAATGATGTATACGATACCTTCTTTTAGAATTCACACTTGCCATAATGGATGCATACAAACAACAAAAGTAATGTTTGCCAATTTATTGACTTGATTCTTTCTCTTTTTAGCATCGGTCGCGATAATTACGGTATGCGTGAGAACTCTGAAATGGTGGTATCCGATGTATGCCTAAAAGGTAATACTAACAATCATCAAAAGTGTAACGATAAATAAGTGTAACGATAATAAATATATATTTAAATTATAACTTAGGCGAAAAGAAACGCCATCATCATCATCATCACAAAAGTAGCTCGCGTAATGGCGAGTACCGAGAACAATCAGCTGGCAGGCGAGAACATCACAGACACAATGCGGGACATTATTGACCAATTATGGTGATAACCATTAATGTGGAGCAGTAAAATAGGAAAGCAAACACAAATTTGCTCAAATCCAGAACAAAATTATAAAACTAACAACGAACAACGTTATTACAAATATTAACTAAAATAAGAAGTTAATAAAAAGTTTTGTTGTGTGCAATTTAAGCTAAGTAAAAATTTTATGCAAATTATGAAAAAGTTTATAATTTTATGTTAGATATTATTTGCACTGATTTCGAATACATACTTACATACCTACATAGGTTTTGCATGGTTTATATAGACAAAACAAGCAGTCAAAAGGTTGTCCTGTAACTATTCAGATGTTGACATGAAGCTTTTATTTATATTTAAAAAATTTTTTTTTAGTTTTTAAAGTAGTTCAAGTTTAATTAGTTTTAGTTTTTGCACAAAAGCTAATCAAAATAATATGAAATATTTGTGTGCAGCCTCTGTTTCTTTTCTATCATTCGCTACATACATATTTTCCTCTTCTGTTAAGGACTGTTCCGAAAAGAAAGTGCACACCTTATTTTGCTTGTAATTCGACGAGCTTGCACTTTTTCCCCTTCAATTTTCTTCTAACTTTAAGAAGCATATTTGAACTAGCTGATGACTAAAGAAAGGAAGCAGAAACGTTAATAGCTTAATTTGCACAGAGTTTTATTTTTATCAGCTTGGACCTGCTTTTGTATACTTTCTTCAAGAAATTTAATCTTCGTTTTTCGTATATTTTTTTTAAGTTTTTTATCGGTATGGAAAGTTTAAGTCATTAACCAACTATACAAGATCTAGAATTAGAAAATGAGAGCAAATACATTTTCTCAGCGTGACGTCACGCTTTTGACGACGTGTTTCTTTGCTGACGCGTTTTCAGAATTCATTTCAATCAGAGTTAATTGCTTACTACATTTTTTATCTCAAAGATATACATATGTACTTGGGCCGAGTTGAAAACCTTATAAAGTGTGTGTGTCCAGTAGGGTGGTTACAAGGTATATGGTGATTTTAAATTTTTTTTCTATCTTTCGGAGCACCCTCCTAAAATATGCCAATAGATCAGAAAATGATTATTGCAAAGTTTCAGGCCAATCTGATAATGTTAACACGTGCCTCATTAAGGTCAAAGTTAGGAAAACCAGCGATTTTTCAGAAAACATTTTAGTGTTTCGTCAGTAAAAGCGAAACCATATATGTATGCCAGGAACTTCACTCGTATATCATCCGATAGGTAATTTTATTTGTATTAACTTTGAGCTGAATAATACTTTTATAAAACGGTTATTTTTAGCAGTATTTGGCATTTATTCGATCATCTTAATCTTAATGCGGCCACCCTGATCGGCCTGAAACTTTGCAATAATCATTTTCTGATCTATTGGCATATTTTAGGAGGGTGCCCCGAAAGATAGAATAAAAATTAATATTCACCATATACCTTGTAGCCACCCTAGTGTCCAGGATTCATCGCAACCGATTCAGCTATAGGTTATACCAATGACCAACAGGAGTTCTTGTCTCTGTACAACCCGTTTTGTAGCGAGCTATTTAAAACACTGCCGCAAGTCTTCAATAATTGAGTCTCCTTAACATTATCTAAGTGATGATAAGCCTTTTTTATGTAAAACAAAACACGGCTAATATCATATACCACCAAATATTGTTGCCTCGAAGTTCTCATTGCATACGAATGGAAAGCTGATCGTTTACATAAAGACGATTTGCTAAAATCTTGTTTGGCATAAATTCATTGTTCGTATATTAAGACATGTTTGCTCACATTTTACCCACCGTTTTTTTGTATGTTTTCGGACGGAATGAGAATAGAAGTTTTAAATGTAAACAAAAGAAAAAGTGTCTGGATGCGACCTCTAAGTCCTGCCAAAATTCAATATACAGCCCTTCATTAGTTTTATATAAAAATGAAGTACGTTGAGTCAATAGTAAAAGATGAGTTCTTTTTTCTCAATTAAAAGATCTTCTAAAAACAGAAAAGCTTGATTTTTCTCACAGAAAAAAATTTATGCAATTCTACAATCATGTACACGTTTACAAGAAGATGAAATTTGAATGGTAAGCCGCAAGCAGCTTAGTTGGCTGTTAAGTATGATCCTGTACATCTTTTTAAAATAATAATAATAATATTTTTTTGCCGATATATTTTCGATTGAGATTGAGCCCGTTTCTATTCCACTATGTGGTGTGCCATTTTTAGTTGTTCCCATTAATTGGTCATCCTACATATTTTTGACCGACTACGACGGCATCTGCTAAGACAGATGACTTTTTTGCTGAGAAAATTCTCATGGCAGAAACACAATCGAAGGGTTTACCAAGCCACCAAAGAAAATTGATGGTACACCAATTTCACACAGAGGCTTAATGAAATAATTAGTCAAGCTTTCTACATTAAAGCCCTTATTCAACTCAATCTTATATACAAAATACAAATTATTAATAATCCCATTATTGCTTTATTAAGTGCCTAATGAAGTGAAAAATCTAGTCGGGTTTGCTTGGTGTTTCGGATGTTATTGTCAATGTAATTAATGATAATTAAAAATAAATTATTTTCAATAATTTACAACAAATAGAAAAACATGATAAAAATTCAGAATTTTATTTTCGCTGCAAAAGATAATTTGGTTTTTGTAAAGTAGGCACATTTATAAGAAGTTGCGCATGCTTTTTATTTTGATTGTATTTATTAAGGAGGAAACGTTACTATATCCATTTTGTGGACAAGCGTAATATACTTTTGGGGCTGCTGACAGTTGTTCGCTTAATGAAACAAGTGGTCCTGTGTGCAAAGAAAAGCTTAATTACTTCATTAAATAATATTGTGATGCGATTACGTTTCTGTGTGAAACAGGTTTTAGTTGTGCGCCCGTTTCTTTTCAAAAAGAAATAAAAATATACTTCGAAAATTTATCTCTAACCACATCGCATATAACAATTTTAAATACTCCGAGCACTGGTATCGAAAGTTTAGAGAAATTTAGAAAATCGATAAAGTCCAAAGCGCTACGTCATCAAACTTTTTTTTCCAAATTCGATTACAAATACAACAATTCCGGAATGCGTGATCTGGGCTCATTTGTTTCTGAGCTCAAGCTACCCAGACATTTTGTGCATATCATTCATCGAGTACTGTTCCATTCGTTGCAATTTTGAGAAGTTTGGTAGATTTTCCTCTTTTCAGTTACAGTTCACGCGATTTTGTTTTACAGTACTGCGGTAGATCTGACTCAATGTGCAAAGACCAAATTGTGTATAAATAAAGCCGAAATAATGCATTTCAATAGAAAGTTGTCAGACGCTACTTGGAACCTGCCTTATTTTGAATTTCTTGCCCTTACACGACAGTTACAGATTGTCCTTATATCTCTACACATACACTACGGGAAATAATTAACTAAAACTGTGCACTTTCTTTTCAGTACAATTCCTGATTTCAGAAATTATGAACAGCTTGGTGATGTTTAATATTTTCTACATTTAAGTTTCATCGATTTGTCCATAATATACAAATTAAACAAAAAGATCAAATATGAATATTTAATCTATAGCAAATAAACATTCTAAGTGTTGTAATAAATCTCCATACGCAACCAACACATCACCTTAAATTTAGTTATATAGTTGTTAGCATAGTAAACGCAATATTTTACAAACATAGTTAATTAATTTCTAGATATTCATTTAAATTATATATATTTATTTGTTAATTAGTGTGCCATTTGCGGCAAATTTAACATTAATTATGTAGCGCTACAGAAAACAAACAAAAATATTGAAATATGGACAAATTCTATTGAACTGTACATACAATTGAATGGTTGACGGAAATAACGATGTAAGCGCAAATTATAAATTTTCAGAAAAGAACAAACATCTTTCTTATGCATTAGAAAACATAATAGGTGTGTTTTTTTACATGTACATACATATGCACTTAAACTTTGCATGGACTGCTAAGTGCATAACTATATCTACACTTATAAAAACGTTGTGCATAAAATTAGTACTAAAAGATTTGTATCTGCACTATTTGTCCATACACTAATACTATGTATAGATTTCGATGAGCTTTTTTTAGTCGCAAATGTAGATGTATATCCATGTAAATGACATGGGTGATATTTGAGCAATTTGAAAGTTAATCTACACCATTATTCGCGTCAACCATTCAAATATTAAAAAAAATAATAAATTTAATATGAGCATGCATTTGTCAATAGTAAATTTTTTACTTTATTTCTTTAATTTTTGTATAAACTTTTATATTAATATAAGACGTAATTTAATTATTCAAACTTGTGTAAATAATATAACAAATTATACAATAAAATTTATTTAAAACAAACTGATTTGTGAAGAAATGCTTAATTGTTAGAGGTGCATAAGGCGAGTGTCACACGATGAGGCAATGCTGCCAGTACCGGATTACGGTCCGTGTCGATGGATTTCATAATTTCTAGATATTTCATGATCCGAACCACGATCCATCAGTGTTTTGTGCTAAACATTCAGCATGAAAATTTGCATCGTACTCCTTTAAATTTTACCTGCAAATTGGTGGCACGGCACCTATATGTTTTATGCCGTCTCCAAACGGCATCTGCAAGACTGCAAAGTCTTTCATGTCAGAAGTACACTCAGAGAGTTTGCGCAATCACTTCCGTGGGGCGACCCCGATTAGAAAAACTTTTTCTAATTTATAAAATTTATCTAAATTTTTGATGTTACTTTGACAGGAGCTGAACCCAGGACACTCGGAGTGGTAGGCTGAGCATGCTACCACTACACCATGGCGGCCGCGGCACTGAAAAAATTGTATAGATCGGTCGTACAGTAAAGATGCATGGTCATAGATATATCATGCATACAACAAGAAACGTGTGAGGATTACCGATATAAGCATTATCTATTTGACATATAGCGAAAATTTCGCTTATGTACATCTGCTCCATATCTATATATATAAAAAGAAGTGTACATTTTGATTGTCACTCCATAACTCGAGAACGGCTTGACAGATTGCCATGAAATTTTTAGGAAAGATACAGGAAGGAGAGATGATGGTTAGTTGATTTTGAAATCCCAAATCGGTTAAGCCATATATATATAAAAATCAAATTCTGTGTGTGTGTGTGTTCGCTATGGAAGCGTATTTCCCACACATCAATCATCACCAAATTTTGGTTATGGGTTCCTTCGATCAACGGGAAGGTTTTAGGCTAAAAATAATTTCGATATATAAAAGGGGCGTGGCACCTCCCATACAAATGGAATCTTTGGTACTGCATACCTTTGAAGGTATACATGCCAGAACATTGAAATTCAGTAAGGAGTTATATGAGGTCAATCCCTAACACCACCAAGAAAATGCGGAATTGGGAAAAGGGGGCGTGGAACCTCCCATTCAAATGGAATCTTTGGTACTGCATAACTTTGCAGGTATACATGCCAGAACATTGAAATTCAGTAAGGACTTATTTGAGGTCAATCCTTAACACCACCAAGAAAATATGGAATTGGGAAAAGGGGGCGTGGCACCTCCCATACAAATGGAATATATTATACTGCATATATCTGGATGTCGTAATGGTAGGATAATTAAAATTGGTAAGGAGCTATGTGACGTTAAGTGCTAAAACCTCCAGTAAAATTTGGAATGGGGAAAAACTATGGCTGCCGTACAAACTTAAGTTATTTTAACACCTAAAGTTTGACTGCATTGTTGAGTTTAGCTGTTATGCCTTTTGGACGTTTAGTAATCTGCCGCTGTTAAAAAAATTGTTTAGCTTCAGTCTATCTACATCTTCTATAAAAATCAAATTCTGTGTGTGTGTTCCCTATGAAAACGTGTTTGCTATACTTCGATCATCACCAAATTTTGGCTCGAGGTTCCTTCGATCAAGACGAAAGTTTTTCATATTTCAGAATTAAGAATTTTAAATTTAAATGTTTTTTTGTTTTTTTGGCTATGCGATAAACTATCTTAGCTCCCAAAAATGATCATGTTAACAAAATCAATGATCGCTTTCAAAATCAATTTCCTGGTGAAGTGACGAAATGTAAATCGATCGACACAGTTGCAGATGAAGATAAAATTGTGAATTATCCAAATGAATTTCTATACTCCTTAGAACCAAAAGGAATCCCTGCGCATATATCAACTTTGAAAATTGGCTCACCAGTCATGCTTCTTCGGAATGTAATCAAAGCAACAATCATCAGCGGTAAAAGCAATACAATAATATAAAATAAGATACAATAAGATACAAGAATAAAATGTTTTAACAGAAAATTTCACCAAATATGCGTACAAAATTCAATTCAATTTAAAGAACAATAATCACAAGAATCAACAAACAAAACAGAAAAAATAACGCAACGTCCATTCGATCTCGTGCGTTACAAAGTGCGCCTGGTAAAGCTAGTATATTTATATATTACATATCGTATACAGGATATTACGAATGAGATAGGATTCTTGCGCAGCTCCATTCATGAAAGCTATAAAGTGCCCCCGTCCTTACTTGCTATACCCAGCTTTACTTGTAGACAGGGTATTATAACTTTGATTCGATAACGGTTGGTTGTACAGGTATAAAGGAGTCGTGATAGATATTCCATATATCAAAATCATCTGTATCGAAAACAAATTTGATTGAACCATGTCCGTCCGTCCGCCCGTACGTTAGCACGATAACTTGAGTAAATATTGAGATATATTCACCAAATTTGGTACACTATTTTGTCTGGACCCAGAATAGATCAGTATTGAAAATTAGTGAAATCGGATGAGGCAGAGCGGTTGCCTTTACTATAAGGAATGTTTTGAACAAAAATTAACGAAATCGGTTAAGGACCACGCCCACTTTTATATAAAAGATTTTTAAAAGGGCCGTGAACGAATAAAATAAGCTATAAAAAAAATTAAGGCGAGATAACCCCGAAGAGATCTAAGGCCGAGCTTCTCTTCCAATTTGCGTCGTGCTCCGCTTGATTTTCCCTACAAATTGGCCGGACGGGACCTACATGTTTTATGCCGACTCCGAACGGCATGAGTTTTCACTGAGAGCTTTTCATGGCAGAAATACACCCGGAGCGCTTGCCAAACACCGCCGAGGGGCGACCCCGCTTAGAAAAATTTTCTTCTAATTGAAAAACCTTATTGCTAAAATTTTGATGTTGCTTTGCCCGGGGTGTGAACCCAGGGCATAAGTTGTGGTAGGCGGAGCACGCTACCATCACACCACGGTGGCCGCCAATATATATAAAATAAACTATATCTTTGCAAAAAAAAGAGCTTTATATCAATGGTATATCATTTCCCAAATGGATTTATAACACTAAATAGGAAAAACTTCAAATTTAATCAAATTTATGACTAAGCAATTTTCTATGTTTCGGCAGCCACAACTCGAAGAAAAATTAACGGATTGTAATAAAATTGGGTACACAAACTTTCCATATAGCAGAAATATTTCTAGAGAAAATGGACGATCTCGTTTAAAGGCCACGCCCACTTTTATATAAGAGATTTTTAAAAGGGTCGTGGACGATTAAATAAGCTATAACTTAGCAAGAAATAGTTTTGAATCAATGACATTTCACTTATCAAGTTTCACTGTAAGAGGAAATGGGGAGACATTTTTTTTTAATGGGCGGTGCCGTGTTATGTAGAAAAGTAATTTATCTGAAATGAAATGTACAATTGAAGCTCACGCTGAGTATATAATGTTCGGTTACACCCGAACTTAGACACCTTTACTTGTTTTGATTTATTTTTGTGGAGGAAAAGTGCAAAATGCCTTCAGAAAAAAATTTCAAAACTCAGAGCAATGGAAACCCTTTTCAAGTTACAACACATTTTTTGCACTCCATATGAAACTTTTTTCTTATGAAATGTATTTGTTTGATTTTCTTGCTAAAATCCCTTATGTGTTCACATACTCTTGTTCTAATCTTTCGGCCAGTTTGCTCGATGTACCTCTTCTGGGATAGGCGCAGTTATATGAACCCTATTTTTCTAATGGATTCTCCTCGTTTATGCCGTTATTTAATATTTTCTCTGTTTCTTCTCGTTTTGAATGCACGAGGGCTTATGTTTTGGTAATAAATAGGCAAGTTTTCAACTTTTCCAATTGTGATATGACTGCCCAGGATTTGTCGTCAGTTTGGACCCGACTTTTCTTTTAAAAACTGTAGGTGACCTACTTTATTGGTCAGGTTTTGTGATAGGGGCTAGGCACTCTAACCTTCTTACCATGTTTTACTTTATCCCTGACGGGCGGATTATTGTGTGCCGACAGCTGCTCCCTATGCAATTTTCAACGCAATCATTCTCCCGAAATGGGAGTTAAGTTGTTCGCGGATGGGTCGAAGTTGGACGGAAAGGTTGGTGTGTGGATCCTTTTTCAAGAGATAAGTGTAGGCAGCAGGTTTAAGTTGGCTGATCACTGCACCGTCTTCCAAGCGGAAGTTGACGCGATTAAGGATGCGATGGATGAAATGCTACCCAGTGCTACTACGGCCAGGGAATTCAACATTTACTTGGATAGCCAAGCGGCTGTCAACGCCTACAATTAGAGTGCGATCGAGTGTGGTTGCGATTACATCGATCTATTTTATGATTCAGATTATATGGGCCACGGGCTTTAGTGATATCCTGGGCAACTGTCTAGCGGATCCTTCGACTCGCATCGATATAACCGAACGGAGTGAAAATGGCTGTGAGTATTTCGGCTTCCGCTGATCACCTGTGATCTGCTCCTGCATGGATAAGCCTCAAGTCACCTCAACAAGCGTTGAGCGGGCACCATCTCTTGTAGGGTAGGAAAATCCTTCTAGCCAGAAGTGGATGGCAGGAGGTCTGCCGAAAGATTGGATTCGCTAAAGCCTAACTTTAAGTGGTCATTGGGGTTTTGACAATACATGTCCAATGAGAGTCTATGCGGAACATCTAAATATACTCTAAACCTCATCCTGCTAGAGCTGTATAGGGGATGATGAGGTGGAATCATCGAGTCACTTTATGCTTGGCTGCTCAACTTTTGCCAGAACTGGGCGAAATTATCTCGGTCTCGACTCACTTAGATCTACGGGTGATTTATCCAAGGGTGAGATCGGTCTCAATGGAAATTATTACGTTGCTACGCAACGGACCTACATGCTGACCAAGTGTGCTCCCCTACCAAGGCAGCTACCACCTAACCTAACCTACTTTACGGATTTGTTTTCCCATTTGTAATGCGGTTGCGTACGTCGCTTCCGAGATAGCCCCAATTGTTATTCCTTGATCGCTCAAATCCTATAGTTTCTTTATTTGTGTAAAACATTTACCAACTGGTCGATTCCATTGATCGTTCTCAGAGAGGTTTTTGAGTGAAGATTTCATTAGGATCACCATAAAGGACAAGCCCGACCATCTTGGGAATGATTTTATATGCCCAAATTTAAACTTTTAGGCCATACCGCCGCCACACATCGTTTCATGAGGAACTTACGGTCGCCAGAGCCTCGGCTGTTAGAGAAGCAGGATTCCCCAGGGGTAGGTGAGGTTGCCCATTGGGCTGAATAAGCTATAAATTGCGCAACCCCTTGAAGCATTTGGGTATTTTAGTCGCCTCTTACGGCGGGCATACCTGCCGCGGGTATATTCTAAACCCTTAACTCGCTGGGGTTAGCAGTGGAAGTATATCTCCAAAGCACTTCGTACTGCCGCCGAAGAAAAAATTGGTTACCGGCGGCCACGGAATAGCAACTGGTACGATGTAGAATGCCGCGTTTCAACCGAAAGAAAAGACGCTGCCTACAGGGCAACGTGAAAAGCGAGCGCAACAAGAGGAGTGTGTGGACGCTATCGCGAGTTGAAAAGGCAAGTGAGACACCTTTTCAGGAAGAAAAGAGCAGAGGCAGAAAGGCGTGAGTGCGAGGAGCTTGAGCTGCTAGTCACCTGGAATAACGCCCGAAAATTTTATCAAAAAATTCGGCAACAGACGGAAGGTTTTAAGCAGGGTTGCGCGTTTACAACATTTTTTGGATTGTTTACACTTTCATTGTAAACAATTGTAAATAATTGTAAACAATTGTAAATTTACCAGCATATGTCATTTCAACTTATATTGTAAACTGTCAAGTCAAACAGATCGATTTGAAGCATATATGACACTATTTTATTTTTGCTTGGATTCCAAGCTAAAAAAAACTGACGAAACTTTATCGGAGCTTCAAAATAAAAAACAATTTATATCATGAAAAAGCGAGACGACTATTCCCCCAAATTTAGTGATTCAGCCATGGTTTTTCTTTTTGTTTATGTTTTACATTAACATTTTTAACAATAAAAGCAATGCAAATAACACGCGAAAATTATTTCGGTCTCAAATGGTTCACTTTTTTCACAAGAAACTTGATTTTAATTGTGTTTTTATGCACCAAATTTTCAAACTAAAAACAATATTTCATTTAACAGAAAAAAATAAAGAAAAAACGGCCGAATGTCAAAAAACCTATCGAAATACAAAGTGACTCGTTTGTTTTTAATGAACTAGATTTTGTTTTCCTTGTATTTCGTTAGTTTTTTGAAATATAGTTTACACACTTACACCAGTACTGAAGCCGTATTAGGAGGGAGTGCGACAAAAAATTGAAGATAAAATACAAGAAAAAATACACGAAAAAAAGTAGTGTCATATAGGTATGAAGGGTTCAAAAATTTACTTTTTTTTATAGTAAAATGAAAATTGAAAAAAACAATGAAGAATCGGACAGTGAAAATGAATAAAAAATATTAAAATACTAAATATTAAAGCGTTTTTTTTATTATTTTTTTACAATCTTGGATAACTCTTTGAAAAATAGTGAAAATACTTAATTGGTAGTAAATTGTTTCTGACTCATAAAAAAAGCAAAAAAAAATGAATTGGTTACAAATGTTTACAAAAATGAATTGTTTACGTAAACAATTACATTTTTTACATGTAAACAATAGCTGTAAACAATGTAAACAGTTTACAGGCCCAACCCTGATTTTAAGTCTGTGGAAAACTCTTGTAAGAACGAAAACGGCGACCTTGTAACCGGGGTCCAGAGAGTATTTAGATTATGGAGGTAACATTTCTCTGCTCTCTTAAATAGAGCCTGCGATTTACTGCACAGCGATGACAACCCGACCCCGCAATCGATGATGATGGAATAAATGTCCCCAACCTGATTATGACGAAGTCAGAATAGCAATAACCAGATTAAAAGCAAGGCCACGGACGTTGATGGATTACCTGCGGAGCAATTAAAATACGGCGGCGAGGAGTTGGTAAGGCTAATGCATCAACTTCTTTGCAAAATGTGGTCGGACGAGTGCATGCCCGACGATTGGAATCTAAGTGTTCTTTGCCCAGTCCACAAGAAAGGGAATACTGCAAACTGCGCCAACTATCGCGGAATAGGCCTTCCTAATATCGCATATAAGGTCCTTCTAATGTATTGTGCGAATTAGTGAAGCTCACCGTGAATCGGCTGATTGGACCTTGTCAGTGCGGCTTCAGTCCTGGTAAATCTACCATCGACTAGATTTTCACAATTCGCCAAATCTTGGAAGAAACCCGCCAAAAAAGGGTCGAAACACATCACTTATTCATTGATTTTACAGTCGCCTTCGATAGCACGAAAAGCCCCAGCGGGTTAGGGGGTCAGAATATACCCGCGGTAGGTATGCCTGTCGTAAGTGGCGACTAAAAACTAGATTCAAGGGGCTGTGTAGCGCAACCCTTTCAGGTTGCCAGCGCAATATACAGCTTTTCCAAACCCAATTGTCAACCTCACCTATCCGCCGCGAATCCTGTTTCTCTAACAGACGAGGCTCTGGCGACCCCAAGCTCCTCATGGAACTTGGCGGCTGGGAGGAAGGGATGGCCTGAAGGTTTAATATGGCCATATAAATCGTTCCCGAGATGGTCGGGCGAGCCCCTTAATGGTGTTGTGTTACCGGAGCCTACCGGATCTGTATCCGGCAAAGGACCATCACATCGATACACTTCCAAAAGCCTTCGGGGAGAAACGTTATCGCTACAACAACAACAACAACAGCACGAAAAGGAGCTGCCTATATGCGCTATATCTGAATTTGGTTTCCCCGCAAAACTTATATAACATGATCAGCTCAGTCAGAATTGGGAAAGGCCTCTCCGAGCCTTTCAAAACTTAACGATAATTTAGACAGCGCCACCGCCTATCGTACGGCCTCATTAATTTGATGCTGGAGAAAATTATACTAGCTGCAGAGCTTAAACCGGCAACGAAGTACCTCCTGTCATCGAGCATAGTCAGCGCATATGCGCCTTGGCAACAACGCTACTGTTAGAAGCCATAATTTCGAAATAGTAAAAGACTTCGTTTGTTTGAGAACCAGCATTAACACTAACAACAACATCAGCTCTGAAATCCAGCGAATAATTACTGTTGCCAATATATGCTACTTTGGACTAGGTAGGCAATTGAAACGTAAAGTCCTCTGTCGGCAAACGAAAATCATACTCTACAAGTCACTTATCGTACCCGTCCTGCTATATGGTGCAGAAGCATGGGCCATGAGTGTTCGAAAGAAAAGCTCATCGAAATATTTATGTATCTCTACGCATTAGCGATGGCGAGTACCGAAAAAGATTTAATCATGAGCTGTAGGAGCTTTACGCAGACATCAACATAGTCCAGCGAATTAAAACGCAGCGGCTATGCTGGCTAGACCATGTTATGCAGATGAAAGATGACGCTCCAGCTAAGAAAGTATTTTTATCGGAACCCGCCTATGGGAGCAGAGGAAGACATTGATCCCCACCCTGCTGGTAGGACCAGGTGGAAAACGAATTGAAACTCCCTTGGTGTGACCAATTGGCGGCAGTTGGCAGAGCGAATAAGCGACTTGCGCGCCTTATTGTACGGCCGTAACCCTTTAAACGGTTAAGCGGCAATTAAATATGTAAGTAATACAGAATCCTAGAAGGGACAAAAATAACCACCAAAGTTGACTTTGTATGAAAACATAAAACTTTGTTTCCGTTTTCCCAAAAAGTTAAAATTTGATTACAATAAAACGTGCGATATCTACTTGTCCAATTCAGAACTTCAGTTAATCTGGCAGCACATCGCAAGCTAACACCACAAAGAATACGAAATTCAAATCGAACAAACTAGCGTTGTCATGGAAATGTTTCTGACAACACAAAACATAAACAAAATAAATTCAACATTTTTTAAAACATTTTCATTGAAAGCTGTTGAAAAATAAAAAAAATAAGAATTGTTGCCAATATTTGTCAAAAAAAAATTACAAAAAGGATAAACGTAAATTCAACTGTTGTTGGAAAATCGAGAAACTTGCAAAACCATGGCGGAAAGTTCGAAAATGGAGAAACTGCGTTCAAAAGCAAAAGAGAATGAAATACGATATGCACCCTTGAAGGGTAGAAGGCCAACACTTCGAGTCAATTTACCGGGTAGTAAAAGACCCAGCACAAATGAATCTAAGCCCGGAAAACAACTGTCTGCACTTACAATGAAAACGGGTGCATCACTCATACCGGATTTGAACAAATTGGTCAATCGGGTGCGTGAATTCCCCGATGATCGTTTCATTTACCTTACTTACATGCTGGATAAATCTAGTGAATATTTCACACCCTACAGTTTGAAGTAAGTATTATTGAAGTTTTTGTATATTAATTAAAATTAAATTGTACTCCTTGAGAGACAGTATTGACAAAGACGCCTTTAATAAAAACATCGGGCATTCAAACGCAAGTCCAATCAACAAGTCCACCTCGTCATCCTGAATGCAGCTGCAACAAACCGATCTTCGAACATGAATTAGCCTTTGCACCGTTCATTAGCTTTGAACGTTTCGCAATCCCTTGAAAGGCCGTTTCAAACTAGTCTTAGCTAAGCTTAACTAGCTCACTTAGCTAAGACCACCTGTCCAACCACAGACTGCAACTGGTGAAGAGAACAGATATCTTTATCACTTATCAAACCCAGGTCGCAAGTGCGCATACGGGCCAAGAGATCCAAGATTTATTTATTCCTTGAAAGTCTGGCTAGTTTCATATAATCAAATAAATAGATAATTCGAGAGCTAAGTCAGACATTCTCGGACCATACTTTATATGGCACTGCCTTTATCAAAATAAATTGAAGATAATCTTTAGGAGTATATATTAACCAACCTCGCCAAAAGAGCAATAAAAAGCATAACATCCCTCACATCCAAGAGGTGTGCGATTGGTGGAGCTACTCATGACCACAAACCAAGAGCAGTTGGTCACAAATGTTCTGATCAATTTAAAGTTCAAAAGGCCGAAGTCCTTAAAAAAACATGAAAGTTGAATGAAGCTAACTTTGGCCATATGTCATAACTTTGGCAGGTATCCCAATTTGGGAGGTAGGTAGGTTGAACTGGCCGGACCATGAGGACCTC
>JARSSU010001260.1:0-32857 GCA_029619165.1 Eurosta solidaginis | reverse complement strand
ATGGCATATTTCCATATCGAGCTAAAAGCCAAAGGAAATGAATCCTAAAAACCATTAGCAAATAATGATTACTGACTTTTTGTTCGGTGGAAACAGTGACGGATAACGACAAAACAACTCACGGTAATGACCATTCACACACTGATCCATATCAGGCTGGTCATTGTGGAACAAAAAAGGCTATACGCGAAACTGAGAACAAAGTGTTCATTGGCAAAAATATGACGAGAGATATATCCAAATTTGTGAAGCTCTGCGGATTGCATACACAACCAAGTTAAGCCAAAAAATAAAGGAAAATTAGTTATTACGGCAACACCAATAAAGCGCCTGCGATGTCGTTGTAGTGGACACAATCGGGCCTTTACCAACTCGGATATCGGTAACAGTTACGCTGTTACCTTGATATGTGTTTTACACAAAGTATCTTGGTAACAATACTGATATTAAAACAGCCAGACAGTATGTTGCATAAGCCATTTCGAAGGTTCATGATTACTACTATGTGAATGAATGCCATTAGACACGGATGTGGCACCGAGTATAAAAACGAAATCTTATAACGAATTATGTAATCGTTTAAAAATACCATGACTGTGTCTACTAAGGCTTAATCTACCATGAAACAGTCAGGTTACAATAGAACGTAACCATCAGCGTTTTAATGAAGTATCTGTGCGCGATACAGTGAATTGAAACATCTTCTGACTGGGATACCTATTTAAAATATTCACATTCTACCATAACGTAACCGTTAAAACTCAGCTTTCGATAATAAGATAACGCCATTTGAGTTAGTTTCGGCAAAAAACGCTACATTACCGTAAGAGGTACAACTGTTACAATCGATCCTATTTACAATATTGATAACTATGCTAAAGAAATGAAGTTAGGATGCAAAAATTGCATAATCTTGCAAAAGAGTTTGATAAGTAACACAAAGCTCGAAACAAGTTGCTATAGATAAAGGCGCGCGACCGTTAAATGTGAAAATAAATGACATTGGTACTAGTCGAAAGACAGCCCTACGAAAAACATAACAGCATCTATGAAGGCCCCATTTCAGGTTCAAAAGGATCGACGTGGTAATGTCACATTCTTTGATGAAACACAAAAAAAATCTAGAAACGATACACAAAAAATAGGTTAAGGAAAATTAATTAAAAGAAAAAAAATAATTTATAAAAATGGATATGTACAATTTTAGCCTTAAAATATATATTCACGCGCATATGGTATCTATGAAATTTTTGGATTTGTGCTGAACAAATATCTTAAACTATACATTATGAAAAAAATTGAATTACGTACTACATTTAAATTTCAATAAAACACTCAAATGATTAAACTGAACGAATAAAAAAAAGGGGGAAAAAATAATAACTTACCAATTTAAAAAGTTTTCGTTCAGTTCGTTCAATTAGTGTACAGCCCTGACAGCGGGACGATGATTGTATCAAGCCTGATCAACTTGATGCAGTCTTCTGTCCTTTGGAAGGATGGTGTAGTGCCACCGCATATAAATTAGAATAACATGAACATACTTAAAGCTATAGTCTGTTAACGCCTTTAATAACATAAGTATCATATATTTATATTCTACCGCTAATTTTCTCTTTGTACCAATCATACATTAATCAGCTACTCTGTAATTGTCTATTAAAGTTAATAAACTTAGCCTTAGCAGAGCCTTGTAGCCGTGCAGTCTTTGTTTAATTTAGTTCGTAATCGTAAAAAGTAAGTACCTGTACACGGCGACTGTACAAAGCAAATTTGCAGCTAGCCTGTCCTCAACATGGCTTCAGAAAACTCCATATCACCACCACCGCGCTAAATGCCATCAGACCCAGATAAATTGCGGTTTAAAAATCAAAAACCCCACCGTAGAAACAGTACTCGTTGCGCTAGACCTATAAAAGCTTTTGATACGGTCAAACTATGGCACGTGAATTGAAGACCTGGAAGGGTCTACCCTTCTCCCAAGTCTTAAAAGGTGGACCGCAAATTATCCGGGTGGACGGCAGGCATGGGTGCAATTTAGAAACGAAACATCTAAACAAGGAGAGTTAAACAAAGGGGTGCCACAGGGTGGTGTCCTATCCCCACTCTTGTCAACTTCTACATATCAAAGCTGCCTTCGCCACCAGAAGGAGTGTGACGGGACTTTTCCTTACGCCGGTGTATGCTCAGTCCATCCAGGATCCCTGTTGGAAGAGAGAAAGAATCCCTATCGTCTCCTTTAAAGAGAAAGATCCTGTTTCTTGTTTAAACGTTATAACCTCTTTATTCAAATCAATTGCAAAACTACCCTTAAAGTTACGGCGACGGAGGTGGGTAACCACCGTCGGTTCTACGCCGATGGAGTTGGGAAAAGCCCCATCCGGGACTACGCTTAAACTAAAATCTCAACCTATTATAAAGAAAGCGGAGGTAGAGAACCACCACTTCCTCCCAGTCGGTGGAGTGGTAAAGCCCCCACCGAGTATAACTTAGAGACACGCTGCTCTTCCTGAAGGTTTGCGCAGGTGGAAAAAACCACCACAATCCCTCTAACGATGGGGTTGGAAAAGAACAAAGTTACCAAAATAAAGAAACTCGTGAGATGGAAAAATCCCAGGAGTCCTACTCACCGCTAAACAAGGGCGTTAGCAGCTACTATACCTAGCTGGCTACTACTCAAATTCGCCAAATTTGTCGCCCTTTTATACTTGTCCACGCGCCGGTGGACAGTTATCCTGCAAATAAATCTTACTATTATATGTATTTACATAAGGTATCCTACGCTTAACGGTATGTTCTTCTACCCATATATTCAATTATTTACTTGCATATAAAGTATTTATTTCTAAATTACATATGTAGCAATTCCCCCTGACTGCCCCCTAACATGCGAGTTCAATGGTACGCATATCAGCGATCTGGGCTTGTTTTAAAATGAAATGTTATGCAGAATTCGGTCATCGGTATAGCATTGGCTGGCTATGTTGTTGGCGTAGTTTCATCGCCTATGGGATGCCGTTGTCCAGGGTTGGGGCTTGCGCGTTGTGCTGTGTGCACCCACTCGGTCTCCAATACACCTGTTGATTGTTGCTTGTATCAGCGCGTTCGATTCTGGCAACCATTGCACCTGAATTGGCGAGTGCTAGTGAACACATATCGCTACCGTGCTGTAATCCCTCTGATCTTCCTCCGTCACTGGACTGCTTGCGAATGTTGAACACGCGTGGCGTTGCTCTTACTACGGCCAGTTGCTCTGTGTGTTCCTCGGTGAAATGTTGGTTCGGGTTCTACTACACGATGCTATGATGGTGCGTGTTGTGCTGTTGCTGTGCGTCGTCGGTCAGTCTAGTTTGTTCCCGACGGGAACTTCGGTGAAGCCCCCATTCGGGGCTTGGCGGGACGCTTTTGACTTACCACGCTCGCGGGTGTGAAACGTATCTCTTTCTGTTCCGGACTTGCTTCTTCTTCAGACTGTCGCCTGATGGTATGCTTTTAGCTCGCTTATATGTGGTCGTCCTTCTTTGCCGTTATCCACCTTGCTTAGTTCGACGATTAAGGCCGATATGAAGTTCGTTACACGATGAGGCCCACTGTATCTGTGCTAACTTTGCTGCGAAGTTGTCCACGGCCTTGGACAGCTGATGATGCTCTTTTTCGTACTAGTACACAATCGCCCACCGCGGTTGCCACTGTCTCCTACGTAAATTATATGCCTTGTCTGCTCGCTGAATACTTTGCTGTTGTCTACGACATGCCATCTGAATACCTCTTTCAGTTTTTCGGCATCTTTTCACTGAGAGCCACACTTCTCTCAGCTGTGCCAAAATGTTTGCTCATCGTAGAGGGCGTTTGGGGGATCCTCGGTTCCCTACCTTGTACACGAATGCTGGATGTAGCCTGTTGACTCGCATACGCTCGTATTCAGCGCTATTGTCATTTCTGGCAACAACTCATCCCATGTCTTATGCTCCTTCCCTGTGATTGCGCTATCATCCTCTTGATGTTACGATTCGCTCTCTCCGCCGGTTCTCTTGCGTTAGCTGATGCTTATGCCAGCTCTTAAAAATTCCTGCTCGTGAACTGTGCTCCATTGTCTGTTATTACGACTTTTGGTGCCCCCAAGATTGTGCCAAAATTCTCTTCCATCCCCTAATCAGATTCTCCGTCGTTGCTTTCCGTATTGCTATGACCTCTATCACATTCGAGAATCGATCACGAAAATTAATGCCATTGTATTACCATGCTCGAATGAGGTATGGTCCAACGAAATCTGCAAAAAACGGTAGCAAAAGGTTCATCTGAAATCTGCGTGAGCATCTTACCTGCAGCTTGTTGCTGACTGGGTTTGTAGACTTGGCATGTGTGGCACTGTTGCACGTACTGATGTACGTCCCTGAATATCCAGGCCAGTAACACCGCATCATTGCACGCGCGATGGGATTTCCGTATCCCCATGTGTCCTCTGCTTGGTGTCTCGTGAATCTCGTTAAGCACTCTTCGCCTCTCCAATGTCGGCACGCATAACTTCCATGGTACCGCATCTTCACCATCCATTTGACTTCCAATTCGTCTGTATAGTCTTCCTTCCTCTATGACGTATTCGGGAAACTTCCCTGGTATCGTCGTACTTCAGCCATCTGTTTGACGTGTACCACTTGCAACCTCAAACTCATCTTCATGTGTCGTAAGGCTACCCAGCTGTTCCTCCAGTGGCTGCCTCGATAGTGCATCTGTGACCACGTTCATCTTACCCTTCCTATACAGTACGTCGAACGAATACTGCCGTAAACTCGAGCGCCCATCATAGCGATCCAGCCTGACGGACCTTTCGATCGCGTTCAACCATTTCAAAGCCAGGTGATCGGTGATCACCCGTGAAATTGTACCCTTCTAAATACGGTATCATTTTCCTATTGCCCGTATTGCTAAACATTCCTTCTCAGTTGGTGAGTAGTTCATCTCGGCTTTATTCAACCGGCGGCTAGCATACGCTATCACTCGCTCCGCGTCATCCAACTCATCTGGCCAAGCTAGTGCGGTGCTTGTATTAGTGCATTCTTCAATGCTTCGAATGCCACCTGTTGTTCTACGGACCATTTCCACCTAGTTCCCTTCTTCAACATTGACGTCAGTGTGTGGGCAACTTGTGAAAAGTCGGGTACGAATCTCCGGTACCATGAAAATATCCCCAGAAATCGCCTTAACACTCGTATGATTGTGTGGTGGCGTCAGCTCCTCGAAGCCACAACTCTGTCGGGATCCGTGTTGTATATCTTTCCTCGCTGACGACGTGGCCTAAGATATTTCAAACTTTTCTTAAAAAACTCACATTTCCCTGGGTTGATCTTCAGATTCGCCCTCCGTAGCCGCCGAAGTACTTCTCCTAGGTGCTTTATGTGCTGTTGTTGTGTTGTTGTACCCATGTTTCGCCCACCAAATAGCTGCGACCGATCAAAAATTGTCATCATATCCTCTAACGGGAGTCCAAGGAAACTTGCTGTTTCGGCAGGGGTGGACCATAATGAAACGGGTGTTTGAGGCGTTGGTTCCACATTACAATTATAGAGATGGTTGGTGTCATGTTGGGACACATTGCAAGCGGGGCATACATTTTGTATGTCGTGGTTGATTCAGGATATGTAAGAGTTTAACCTGTTACAGTGTCCTGAACGAAGTTGAGCCAGAGTGACTCGCGTTTCCCTGGGGAGTATGCGTTCTCTTCCGCAAGTTTTGGGTACTGTTCCCCGAGTACTGGATTCACCGGGTAATTCCCGGCATAAAGGTCCGACGCCTGTTTGTGGAATTCACCAAGGACCTGCTTGTGTTTTTTTGTTTCATATGGCTGAGTTCTCAGGAGCCGTGTTTCCTCAAAATACTTACGGAGATGACTCCTTAAGTCCTTAGGCGGTGCTGGCTCATCAATCAGATGTCTGTTGGGATGCCTAGGTTTCTGGGTATTCAACAGGAACTGTTTGGTTAGCATCTCATTTCTCTCCCTGATGGGGAGTATTCTCGCCTCAATATGTAGATGGTGTTCTGGGGACATAAGAAGACAGCCCGTAGCTGTTCTGAGCGCAGTACTTTGGCAGGCCTGTATCTTCTTCCAGTGGGTAGTTTTTAGGCTTGGCGACCATATAGGGGACGTGTAGCACGCAAACGGCTGGCCAATTGCTTTGTATGTGGTAATGAGCGTTTCTTTGTCTTTTCCCCAAGTACTCCCAGCAAGGGATTTGAGGATTTATTACGGCTCTGGATTTTCGGAAACAATTGCGACTGCGTGCTCACCAAAATGTAGATCCTGAACAAACGTCACACCCAAGATTTTGGGGTGTAGGACAGTCGGTAGCGTAGTAGCCATCGACGTGGATGTTCAAAATGGTCGACATTTGGGATGTCCAGGCTGTAAATAGGGTCGCGGATGATTTAGTTGGTGATAATGCCAGGTTTCGCGAGGTGAAAAAACTGGAGAGATCAGGGATTTAGCCGTTTATTTTGTTGCAAAAGCTCATCGATCTTTGGGCCGGGCCTGTGACCATTATTGTGCAGTCATCGGCGTAAGAAACGATAGTAACTCTTCTGGTGGCGAAGGTAGTTTTGATATGTAAAAATTAAACAAAAGTGGGGATAGGACGCCACCCTGAGACAACCCCTTGTTTAATTCTTCTTGGCTTTGATATTTCGTTTCTGAATTGCACCGATGCCTGCCGACCACCCAGATAATTTGCGGTCCACCTTTTAAGACATGGGGGAAGGGTAGACCTTCCAAATCTTGCAGTAACGTGCCATGGTTGACCGTATCAAAAGCTTTTGATAAGTCTAGCGCTACGAGTACTGTTCTATGGTGGGGCTCCTGATTTAAACCACAATTTATCTGGGTGCTAATGGCATTCAGCGCGGTGGTGGTGCTATGGAGTTTTCTAAAGCCATGCTGATGACAGGCTAGCTGCAAATTTGCTTTGAAGTGGGGGAGCAAAATGGCTTCAAGATTCTTGGCTACTGGCGATAGGAGAGATATCGGGCGATATGACTCTCCTATGTTAGCTGGTTTCCCAGGCTTTATTAGCGGGTACCACCTTGGCCATTTTCCATTTTTGGGGTATGCAAGGTGGAAAGAGACAGGTTGAAGACATGTGCTAAATATTTGAAACCCTCTTTCCCTAGGCTTTAAAGCATCGGCATGGCTATGCCGTCTGGGCCTACTGATTTGGATGGTTTAGCATGACCGATGGCATCCTCAACCCTTTTGGCGGTGATGGTAATTGGTGACTCGCTGAACTCATATTTACCTGCGCGTCTGTTGGCCCTCCGTCTGTTTTGTCGACCGTAGAATGCATTATATATTGTCGGCAGAAAGCGCTCGCGCATTTTTCGCATCCGACAGCACTTTGTCGCCAAAGGCGATGGAAGCTTTGTTATTGTGCCTAGACGGATTCGGTAGGGACTTACAGTGGACCAAAGTTTACCTACAGCGGTAGAGAGGTTACAACCGCTTAGGTGCTCCTCCCATTTCGCCCGCTTGTGTTCATCCACAAGCAATCTGATGCGTTGGTGTATATCCCTATTTGGGGGTCGCCGGGATCGAGCTGTATTATAAGGTCACGTTCTCTCGCTAAACTTGCGGCCTCCGCCGGGAAGTGGGGCCGAATTTCTACCGGCGGGAATGAAACGAGCCGAGGCGGACTCAATGACTTTGCGGAAAGCACGCTCCCCTTAGCAGGCATCAGTTGGGATAGGGAGGGCAGCAAAGCGGCTGTCTATAAATGATTTGTATTCGTCCCACTTTCCCTTTTCTAAAGTTAATGAAAGTGCGTTTTCTGCCACGATGAAGTCGGCGGGACGCCCGAGCGAAATAAGTATAGGCAGGTGGTCGGATGCCAATGTTACCATCGGCTGCCAGTTGACGCAGTTTACGAGTTCTGCGCTCACGATTGAAATATCCGGCGAACTGTGACAGCTTCATACCATATGTGTGTGGGCGTCTCACGTTTATAGTGCCAGAACGTCGTTTCTTCTTTTTGATCCGCTAACAACTCACCACTACTGTCCACCCGCAAGTTTGAATGCCATAGATCGTGATGACGTTCTAAGACACTGTTCCTGGCGTTCGATGTCGGGATCAAATATATGATATTTCACAGTGTGGTGTATGATAAACGCGAGGCCGCCACCAAATCTGCTCTCGCGATCTTCTCTTTGGACATTATACCCAGAACAGTTCTGCAATGCAGATCTTGCTGTGAGTTTAGTCTCTTGAATCGCAGCAATGCGGATGTTGTCCCGCTTCATGAAATCGACTATCTCCGTGATCTTCCCAGTTAATCCATTACAGTTTAACTGAAGAATCTGAAGAGCATAGGGGGAGACGTCTTCACTCTGGGAGTAAGTGACGGGTGACTACGCCTGGGTTGTGGAAGGCCAGAACGCGATTGCTGTTGAGGCCCTGGGACTAGACGTCCTTGGGTAGGCATTTGGGTGCCCGGTGTATTTGGGTATGCGGCCTGGCAACATGGCGCATTGAAACCCGTCGGGGGGTTGCCGTTCGGAGACCAGAACATCTAGGAAAGTGGCACTGTCCATGGCAGGAGCTGCATTTGGCGGAAAGGTATATATTCTGCGCTGGCAAACGGTGCAAAGGGAGGTAGGGACTAAGAGTCTGTTTCCCTGACCTACACAATTGCTGCCGGAAAAGAGGGGGGAAGAAGACGACTCTACTACGGTGATTGTACTTATGAGTGGGAGCAGCCGTGTGAGTTGGTGGCGTCGTGGGGCGCATGCAACAGCGGGTACTTGTTGTGCCTTGCTGAGCAGCGGGGCTGCTGAAAGGAAGCGGGAGGCGCTGAGGCGCAGACTACGGGGACGTCCTAGGACGTGAACAGCAAGGAGCCACAAAAGATTTATAAAAGTTACGTGGACGTCTGGTTTGGGGTCTAGCCCAGAACAACCTGTTCGATGCAACCATCCCTTACACGAGACACACTGACAAGAGTATGACCGTCCTAAAAAGATTCTTTCCGGCAGATTAGCAAAACCATTTCTCAGGACCGGGGTCAGGAGGCGGATCCGGATGGGTTCGATACCTTCCCAGAGCAAGAGAATATGGAGCAGTCCCGCTGCAAGGAGCTGCTGGGAGAATGACAATTTGTGGGAGGGACGCAACAAATTAAATGGGGTTACACTGAAATGGCAGTCCTTGGTCGGGAAAAAATTCCAAGTCGTTCCGGTACATAGAACCGACGGCCTTGGGAAGCGTGTTTATGCGCTCTTCGAAGGTGTGCTGGTGATGATGATATCATCCAGGTAGGCAAACGCATTTGTTCCAACTCTGGGCCAATAACACGGTCGAGTGCTCGCTGAATCGTAGCCCGGAGCGGAATGTGGAGCGAACGGCATCCACTTTTCCAATGATACAACTCCCTGCCGGGCACGGTGAATGCTGTATACTTCTTGCTATCTTCTTCCATCGGGATTTGCCAATAACCATTTATGAGGTCAGCCTGCTGATAAACGCGCGCTACGTAGTCTGTCCAAGAGCGAGCGTTGAGCTGCCGATAGTCAACGCATAGTCTCCATTTGCCGTTCTTCTCCGGGCTAGAACTATTGGTGCACTGTGTGGGCTGTGAGATGATTCGATGCAACCTTTCTCTATCAGATCGTCTATCTCCTTGTTACGATCTCCTGCATCGTTGGGTTCTTAGGGAAATAGCTCTGTTTGATTGGACGGTCATCCCGCATCACTATCTTATGCATGGCAACGTTGGATGCTCCTGTCATCTCTTCGAAAATATGTAATTCATGATTTATAAAGGTACTCACCGCCACGTTACTCCTCACGCCTTCGTCCTCCATCATGGTTGTACACGTTACTATCTCCTGCGCTCTCTCTTCTGATCGTAGCGTTATTGTTTCGCTGCCACACCTCAGCTCAAACTTAGCCTTTGCCAGATAGTCTGTCCCGATCACCACGCTGTCGACTAACCCAGGCAGAACTAACAACTCACTCTGATGCACTTGATCCCCCAGTTTTACCACTGCGTCCACTGCCTCCGCTATCCATGCTGCGCTGCCATCGCCCATCACCACTCGTGTTTGTATCTTGTTGGTGTTGTTGTAGCAATGCTCGCCCCACCTAATAGCCGCGACCGATTACAAATTGTCATCAATATCCTCTAACGGGAGTCCAAGGAAACTTGCCGTTTCAACAGGGGTGGACCATAAGGAAAGGGGGTGTTAGAGGCGTTGGTTCCACATTACAATTAAAGAGATGGTTGGTGTCATGTGGGGACACATTGCAAGCAGGGCATACATTTTGTATGTCGGGGTTGATTCTGGATAGGTAAGAGTTTAACCTGTTACAGTATCCAGAACGAAGTTGAGCAAGAGTGACACGCGTTTCCCTGGGGAGTATGCGTTCCTCTTCTGCGAGTTCTGGATATTTTTCTTCAAGTACTGGATTCACCGGGCAATTCCCGACATAAAGGTCCGACGCCTGTCTATGGAGTTCACCAAGGACCTGCTTGTGTTTTTCCGCTTCATACGGCTGGGTTCTCAGGTGCTGTATTTCCTCAAAATGCTTACGGAGATGACTCCTTAGGCCCCTAGGCGGTGCTGGTTCGTCAATCAGATGTCTGTTGGGATGCCCAGGTTTCTGGGTATTCAACAGAAACTGTTTGGTCAGCATCTCATTCTCTCCCTGATGGGGAGTATTCTCGCCCATTATGCAGATGGTGTTCTGGGGACATAAGAAGACAGCCCGTGGCGATTCTGAGAGCAGTATTTTGGCAGGCCTGTAGTTTCTTCCAGTGGTGGTTTTTAGGCTTGGCGACCATATGGGTGACGCGTAGCACGTAATCGGCTGGCTAATTGCTTTGTATGTGGTCAAGAGCGTTTCTTTATCTTTTCCCCAGGTACTGCCAGCAAGGGATTTGAGGATTTTATTACGGCTCTGAATTCTTGGAACAATTGCGGTTGCGTGCGCACCAAAATGTAGATCCTGATCAAGCGTCACACCCAAGAGTTTGGGGTGTAGGACAGTCGGTAGCGTAGTGCCATCGACGTGGATGTTCAATATGGTCGACATTTGGGGCGTCCCATGTTGTAAATAAGGTCGCGGAAGATTTAGTCGGTGACAATGCCAGGTTTCGCGAGGCGAAAAAACTGGAGAGTTCAGGGAGATGGCCGTTTATTTTATTGCATAACCCATCGATCTTTGGGCCTGGGTCTGTGGGCCATTATTGTGCAGTCATCGGCGTAGGAAACGATTGTGACTCCTTCCGGTGGTGAAGGTAGCTTAGATATGTAGAAATTAAACAAAAGCGGGGATAGGACACCACCCTGTGGCACCCCTTGTTTAATTCTCCTTGTTTGATGTTTCGTTTCTGAATTGCACCGATGCCTGCCGACCACCCAGATAATTTGCGGTCCACCTTTTAAGACATGGGGGAAGGGTAGACCCTTCCAGGTCTTGCAGTAGCGAGCCATGGTTGACCGTATCAAAAGCTTTTGATAGGTCTAGCGCTACGAGTACTGTCTATGGTGGGGATATTGATTCAAACCGCAATTTATCTGGGTGCTAATGACATTTAGCGCGGAGGTTGGTGCTATGGAGTTTTCTGAAGCCATGCTGATGAGTGGTTAGCTGCAAATGTGCTTGGAAATAAGGGAGCAAAATGGCTTCAAGCGTTTGTATCTTCTTGAATCTCCGTGCGTCTATTTTCGCCGCTGTCTTCTCGCTAATGAAACTTCGTGTCGCACCGTATCTACTGACGCCATGACTTCTTCTCCACCCAGGGTTACTGCAGCCAAGATTCGCAATCACGCGTTAGTATACCTACTCGGCCACACTGCCAGCACAAATCCCTTCGTTCGTTGCAACACCCATGTGCGTAGTGTCCGCTTTCTCCGCATCGCCTGCATGCGTTCCGTGGATCGATGGGGCCCTTGGTGTGGTATCGTCGCATTCTCTGGCGTGTTCGCTTGTCGTTACGCCTCCGGTCTCCGATCTCATTGTCTCTCATATTCGTGCATATAATGATAATGTTCGGCTAGCCGTCGCGGCACAAAAGGTTTCGCCGCTGGCCTCAGCGGTTCTTTCTCCGCCATGATGTTCTCGTAGTCCTGGGCCATGCTTACCAGTTCCTCTAGACTGGCGAACTCGCTCCGTTTGATGTAAAGCTGGTACTCTCGTCGACAATTTCTGTAAATCCGGTTCAGCTTCTGCTCGCCGTTGTAGTCAGCGTGACGCATGAGTCCCTGTAACGATAAAACGTAATCTTTTAAACTGCTCACCTGCTCGTTGCACACGCTGCGGATCTCATCATCTAGCTGCTCAAAATACCTCGATCTCAGGAAAAATTTTAGAAAGTCCTTTTTGAGGGCTTCCCACTCTTGCCACTGCCTGTTGTTGTTCCGGTACCACACAAGCCTTGTCCTTCAGCAACTCAGGTAACGCTCGTGGGTTGAATTCGTGACTAACTTCATAACTGTCGGCCAGCTCCTCCACCCGCTCAATGAAAACTAAGTGGCTCCTACCTTCGCCGTACTTCATCCCCCACTTACGTACTCGGTCCATTACGTTGGCGTGCAACACCGGCTGGTGCGTGGCCTATATCGGCGGTTGCAAACTTCCTTTGGATCCGCCGTTGATTTATCACTTTTGGTGCGGGCCGCTGCCGCCGGAAACTACTAATTCGTGGTTGTTTGGTGTGGTGGCGTAACCGGACGGTATGTTGAAGAGCTAGCTCTTCAAAACGTGTCTCAAAACGTGAGTCGTGCCCTGTGCCTGGATGAAGTCCGCCAAGCATTCCGTAACTCTTCTACCGTCCCTGTGCTCTCCACTTCAAACTCCGTGGTATATTTCACCAGCTCGTCGCGGTTAAGGTAATATACCATGTTACCTTTCCAATCGTGCGCGTCTACCCTGGATTCCCCTGCGTGATCGTCCAGCGATTTACCACCTGTTATTTTTGTTGATTATACTCCGGCTCTGTGTATTCCTTATTTTAGGGTCCCTGATCGGTTGCCATTTGTGACGGACTTCCTTACGCGGGGGTATGCTCAGTCGTCCAGGATCCCGGTTGGAGGAGAGAAGAATCCCTATCGTCTCCTTTAAAGAGAAAGATCCTGTTTGTTGTTTAAACATTATAAAACTCTTTATTCAAATCAATTGCAAAACTACCCTTATAGTTACGGCGACAGAGGTGGGAAAACACCGTTGGTTCTACGCGATTCAATTTCCCTCTGCTGCCTGCTTGCCATTGGGAGCTTATATGTGTTGCTATTCCGCTGCTGTATTCCCATCGTTGTTTAGAATTCCAGCAGATACGTTGGATCTCAATGCAAAAGGCAAAGTCCGTTTGATCTCTATGCAAAATATAATATCCAACCAACATTTGCAGTATGCGGGCAGGAGAAAATTATGCGAAATAATAAATATAAGTGTATATTAGGTTTATTTTATGTGTGTAAATCCATTATATAATTCATTTACATGCTATATGTACTGACATAAATTCATTGTCATATACATTAGGGTGTTTCGAAAAAATGATATATAATTTGTAATTCAAATGCGATTTATAGATGTTCAAATACGTGTGACAAATATTATAGGTTCGAATGTGTGGCTCCAAAGCCGGGGTAGATTGGGTCCTCACAGGAGTCACTATCGTTTCTACGCCGATGACTGACAAAATAATAGGCCCAGGCCTACAGAGCTATGTAAAAAAATAATGGGCTACATCCCGATCTCTTCTGTTTCTCACTTCGCGAAACACTGACATTATCCCCGATTAAATCATCGGCGACCATATTTACAACATGGAGTCCCAAATGTCGACCATTTGAACGTCCACGTCAATGGCACTACGCTACCGACTGTCTACACCCAAAAATCTTGGGGTGACGTTCGATCAGGATCTATATTTGGTGAGCAGGCAGCCACAATGCCACCGAAAATCCAGGAGCCGTAATAATATCCTCAAATCTCTTGCTGGCAGTACTTGGGGAAAAGATAAAGAAACGATATTACCACTTACAAAGAAATGGCCAGCCGATTGCATGCTATGCGTCCCCGATATGGTCGCCAAGCCTAAAGATTACCCACTGGAAGAAGCTACAGGCCTGCCAAAATACTGCCCTCAGAACCGCCAGGGTTGTCTCCTTATGTCCCATAACTCCATCTAAATAATGAGGCTAGGAATATCCACAATAAGGGAAAGAAATGAAAGCTAATCAAACAGTTTCTGTTGAATACCAGAAACACTGGGCCTCCTAACAGACATCTCATCGATGAGCCAAACCGCCCAGGGGCTTAAGGAGTCACTCTGTAAGCACTATGAGGAAATACGGCACCTGAGAACACAGCCGTATAAAGCACAAAAACACACAAGCAGGTCCTTGGTGGAACTCCATAACAGGCGTCGGACCTCTATGTCGGAATTACCCGGTGAATCTAGTCTCAAAGAGCAATACCTAAACTGCGAAGAGGAAGCCATCACTCACTGGGTGAAACGCGTAGTCACTCTAGCCAACTTCGATCTAGATACTGTAACAAGTTAAACTCTTACCTATCAGAATCAAACCCCGACATACAAAACGTAGTGTCGCTGTGGTGTTGCACAACGTGTCCACAGGACACCAACCATCTCTTAAAATTGTAATGTGGCAACAACGCTCTAACCACCTCTGTCATATGGTTCCACCGGTTGAAACAGCAAGTTTCCTCGGATTCCCGTTAGAGAGACATTGATGACAATTATGATGGTCATCCACCAACAACAACAAGTTCGTGTCACATCAAGAAAGGGATTAAGGCCTGAAGGAACTCGTTTTGCTCATGGCATATTGTTTGGTAGGGCGCTCTTTCCGCTCCGAATGGCGAGATTGGTTTGCACAAGGCCTAAAATTTTGCGCATGTTGCAACACTTGTGGGGTTTTTCGGCTAGAAGATATTCTCGAATTTGAGAGGTACGGTGGCACATAAATCTTCGAGGTCGATGGAAATTTTCTAGCCAATCTAGTACAGTACTCCAATCAGACATAAGAATGTGGTGTAGGCTTGTAAGTCGAGCTGTGTTTCGAAACAGCTGAAGCCAGTTTGGCGCAGTAGGATTGCACCACATGGCTCTAAGCGTAAACTTACAGTGTGTATGGGGACAACTTTTGTTACTCGCAACCAAAAGAGAGCGAGATTTTATTGGTTGCCCGTAGGATGACATAAAAGAAATTAAATTGTAGTGCGGTTTAAGCGGCACACCAAAGACTGAATGGACTTTATTCAGTCACTTTATACTAAATATATCTAAACAAATTCTAGGTATTAAAGTTCCTATATACTAATCATACGTACATACATATAGCATGAGCGACTGTGTACGTTTGTACATAGCCACGTTCGCACGGTCGCTGGTCATAAGCGTGGCTCGTATATCGTACGCTCTTCGCTTGCTGCCTGCTGTGGGAAACCGTAATTATGTTGATATGCTATTAGAAAACACATCATACTACGGACATATGGAAGTAGAGTGTCAATAGCACTGCAGCGTGAGACACATTCGACAAATGCATGCAACGATATATGTATGTAACACCCCCAATTTTAGAGGATGACTTTACATTTCGTGCAAAGTCATTCATTTCAACTAAATTTATGACAGCGTCTCAAGTGGTTTGTTACTAATAAGTGGTGTGGCTTTGTAAATAAAATCATTTTAATTGTTACTGCGCGGTATTTTGTCAGTGGACGTGCATGAGCGTATATATATATTATGTTGGTTTAGGTATTACTTATGGTACAAACATTGTGTTCGTTTTATATATTAAATTTTCAATTGGGCTATTAGATGATTTATGTCAATTAGAAAAATGTTTATACTCAGTTGAGCATAGCTCACAGAGTACATTAACTTTGATTGGATAACGGTTGGTTGTACAGGTATAAAGGAATCGAGATAGATATAGACTTCCATATATCAAAATGATCAGGATCGAAAAAAATTTTATTGAGCCATGTCCGTCCGTCCGTCCGTCCGTCTGTCCGTTAACACGATAACTTGAGTAACTTTTGAGGTATCTTAATGAAATTTGGTATGTAGGTTCCTGAGCAATCATCTCAGATCGCTGTTTAAAATGAACAATATCGGACTATAACCACGCCCACTTTTTCGATATCGAAAATTTCTAAAAACCGAAAAGTGCGATAATCATTACCAAAGACGAATAAAGAGATGAAACTTGGTAGGTGAGTTGAACTTATGACGCAGAATAGAAAATAGTAATATTTTGGAAAATGGGCGTGGCACCGCCCACTTTTAAAAGAAGGTAATTTAAAAGTTTTACAAGCTGTAATTTGGCAGTCGTGAAGATATCATGATGAAATTTGGCAGGAACGTTACTCCTATTACTGTATGTATGCTTAATAAAAATTTGCAAAATGGAGAACGACCACGCCCACTTTAAAAAATTTTTTTTAAAGTCAAATTTTAACAAAAAATTTAATATTTTTACAGTATATAAGTAAATTATGTCAACACTCAACTTCAGTAATGATATGGTGAAACAAAATGCAAAAATAAAAGAAAATTTCAAACTGGACGTGGCTCCGCCCTTTTATATTTAATTTGTCTAGGATACTTTTAATGCTATAAGTCGAACAAAAATTTACCAATCCTTGTGAAATTTGATAGGGGCTTAGATTCGGGACGATAACTTATTTCTATGAAAAAGGGCGAAATCGGTTGAAGCCACGCCCAGTTTTTATACACAGTCGACCGTCTGTCCTTCCGCTGGGCCGTTAACACGATAACTTCAGCAAAAATCGATATATCTTTACTAAACTCAGTTCACGTACTTATCTGAACTCACTTTGTATTGGTATAAAAAAAAACCGAAATCGGACTATGACCACGCCCACGAAAATTACGAAAAACGAAAAAGTGCCATAATTCTATACCAAATACGAAAAAAGGGATGAAACATGGTATTTGGATTAGTTTATTGACTCAAAATATAAACTGTTACTACTTCGGCTCCCTGCTAGGATGATATCCCTAGGTTGTCAAATATTTAATCGATTATTTGTTAATGTGGCAACTACTCTGTACTTTCTTGATATTTGGTAACCGGCTTATTTTACCATCACTAGTTGTGAAATAGTCGGCGACCAATGTAAGTTAAAATATCCTGCATTGTATATCATATTAATTATGTTAATATTACTTAGACTTTAAAGCATCAATACTGTGAATTAAAATCCGAAATAAACAGCAAAATCGATTGCGGTGTTGCGCTATTAAAATTGGTCGTTGGGCAGACGAATTCCCAACATTCTTTAAAGTTTTGTGCCACGTGTACAAACACATGCGAAAGCAAGGTTAAGTCAGTTGATCGCGACAGCCAAAGATTCATATCGATTCTAATACGAACAAAGTGGCATCAAGATGGCAACTAACAAAGAGCAGTGCCCGCTTTGTGTAGAACCTGATTCAGAGGAAATGGTTCAATGTGACCGGTGCGATCAATGGTATCATTTCGTGTGCGCCGGGGTAGGTGCGGACATCGGTGACAAAGAATGGGAGTGCCACGAATGCCGTAAGAAGACTCCAGGTGACGACCTTAAAACACCTGCGGCCAAACAGCCGGCGATTGAAACTACTGGGGCTGACCAACCAGACAAGGTAGGTACAAAAAAAAATAAATAAATGTAAGGCGCGATAACCTCCGAAGAGATCTAAGGCCGAGCTTCTCTTCCAATTTGCGTCGTGCTCCTCTTGATTTTTCCCTACAAATTGGCCGGACGGGACCTACATGTTTTATGCCGACTCCGAACGGCATCTGCAAGGCAGATGAGTTTTCACTGAGAGCTTTTTCATGGCAGAAAGAAATACAATCGGAGCGCTTGCCAGACACTGCCGAGGGGCGACCCCGCTTAGAAAAATTTTCTTCTAATTGAAAAATCTTATTTCTAAAATTTTGATGTTGCTTTGCCCGGGAGTTGGACCCAGGGCATACGGTGTGATAGGCGGAGCACGCTACCATCACACCACGGTGGCCGCCAGGTAGGTACAAAGGTAGTTAGAATATTAAGCAAGGGCAGTTCTTATGGAGAGAGTAAAAATATTGAGCTCGAGCGCTTGGAGGAAGAACGAAGGCTACATAGAATTCATTCAAAGGAAATACGCAATACCAAGCGCAAGCGGCTCAAGGGATGAGACCGGTGATCAAGGAAACTCTACAGCTGCACAACGAGCTGAACCAGGCTTAATAGCAACGGCATTTATGCTCGTTATCTCGCGAGAGCTACCAAGCCTACACAGAAACCTGAAGAGCAAGGAAATCACATTACTGCACAATGCGCCGGACCAGTCCTGAATAGTAACAACATCTATTCGCGCCAGGTTATTTCTCGAGAACTACCGAGCTTTACAGGGAAACCTGAAGAATGGCCTTTGTTCATAAGTAACTTTGAACACTCAACCAGAATATGTGGATTCTCGCACGAAGAAAATATGATTCGTTTGCAGAAAGCACTAAAAGGTAAAGCATTAGAATGCGTGAGTAATCAAACTATTAATTCCTCGTTAGTCCCCCAAGTAATCTCGACGCTAAGATGATGTTCGGTCGACCCGAGCATATTATCAATAGCCTCTTGGCAAAGCTAGGGCGTCGCCAGGGGTTAACGTAAACAAGCTCGATACCCTAGTGAATTTTTCGCTTGAAGTAAGAAATATCGCCGCGTCCATGCAAGCGAGCGGTTTAACCGCGCATTTAAAAATCCCATGCTTGTCCAAGAATTGATCGAGAAACTTCCAGCCCAAATGCGCTTGAGCTGGGCCATGTTCGCTAGATCTAGGGAGCACGTTACGATTGCCACTCTTAGTGACTGGCTTTACGAATCGGCTGAAGCGGCCAGTTCTATTATTTCGATACCGGTGACCAGTCAAGCAACAACTGACTTGGAGAAACGTAGACTCCACAGGGTTAACGTCCAAGAGGAGCGTCCAAGTCAAGAGCCCCAGTGCCCTATATGTAGTGGACAGCACGACGTTAAAGGTTGTTCAACGTTCGAAAACGCAAGTTACGATAAAAAATGGGAATACATACACGAAAACGAGTTGTGTCGATCTGTTTAAAGCAACATAACCCCAAATACTGCCACGAGCGCAAAGAATGCGGAGTCAACAAGTGCGCAGGCGAAGCATCACCCGAAACTCCACAATCCGTCAAGCGAGAATACACTAGTAGCGAGCCAGCAAGCGACCAGTTCAAGTGTTCTTTATAAGATCGTTCCTATACAATTTATGGAGCGACATAAATCCCTTAACACGTTTGCCTCCTTGATGACGGCTCGGGCCCTACTCTGATCGAACAAAGCGTAATTGACCAACTAGGTATAGATGGGCCTGAGACATGTTTATCACTGAAATGGACAGACGGAACTATGCGAACGGAAGAGAATTCCAAAACAGTAAATCTAAATATATCGTCAGCTGAAAACGACACAAAGGTACGGCTCTTAAATGTGCGGTCAGTACAAAGCCTAGATTTACCAAGACAAACACTCGACGCAAAAGAAATGCAAAGGCGATTCAAACACCTACGAGGCCTTCCGATTCCCTCATATCAAGGGGGCAAAACCTCGAATAATAATCGGCCTGAACAACGTACGTGCAGCTATACCGTTGAAATACAGAGAGGGTAAAACCCATGAACCAGCTGCGGTTAAAACGCGATTGGGCTGGACAATTTTTGGAGCTTTGGGTCAAGCAAGGGAAAGTGCTGAAACTTATAGCGACTGCGTGTTTCAGGTCCATGTTCATGAACTGGAGGACGATATATCCCTACACAAACTAATAGCTGATAAAATGAACTTCGATTACTTAAGCCATCAGGATGACAAGCAAGGAAGCTTTGCTCCTAACCGGTTCCCAAAATTAGAGGAGGCAGTCCAACGAAAGGAAACCACCTTCGTAGTCAAGCTCTTGTGGAAGCATAATAACATAAGCCTACCCGATAACTACTTGGGGGCTTTACGACGCTTGAACTGTTTCGAGTCCAAACTAGCGAAGGATGCGATGTTAAAATCCAAAGTCGACGAAAAGATCAGACAAATGAAAAAGCAAAGGATATATGCGTAAACTGGAACGAGACGTAATATTTATGAATCATCCCCGAAATTGCTACTTACCTATTTTCACGGTAACTAGCCCAAGCAAGCCAAACGATTGGTATGGGACGCAGCCGCCGAATATCAGGGTTTTACTCTGAATAAATGCCTAGATAAAGGGCCTGATTGCTAACACCACTCATCAAAGTATTGTTCAATTTCCGCGTAGGTCGAATAGGGATAATTGGTGATATTCGCGAAATGTATCACAGGGTGGGGGTAGATTCCGAAGACCAACACTCTCAGAGTTCTTATGGCGGGACTGTGATAAGACCAGTGCACCCGAAGTGTACGTGCTTACGGTAATGAGTTTTGGTGCGAGCTGCTCCCCGTCACTAGCCCAATTGTAAAAAACAAGAACGCATACGAACATCAAGACGTGTACCCGCGGGCAGCTAAATCTATACTGAGAGACACTACGTCGGATGATATGCTGGACTCTGTAGATACCACAAAGGTAGCTGTTACATTAGCAAAAGAAGTGAGTAATATTCATCGTAACGCCAACTTTCACATTCGGGGGTGGCTTTCTAACTGCAGTCAAGTCCTTGCAGCTCTTGGAAGTGAAGGCTCTGAAGAGGAATTTTGCCGGGCATGAAACAGGACGGAGCAAGGGATTGAAGTTGATAAGGTCCTCGGCCCTGTGGTGGAAAACTAGTCAAGATTGCTTCACATTCTCGTTCAAAACCACCAAAACTAACACCGACGTCCTGAAGGGCAATCGCATGCCAACGAAACGCGAGGTGTTGCGGATAGTTATGTCCCATTTTGACCCTCTTGGGTTTTTAAGTTTTTTCACCATACACGCAAAGATCCTACTACAGAAAGTGTGGCGAAGCAACTCAGATTGGGATGACGAGATTCCTTTAACCTGCAAAGCGAATGGACTCAGTGGCTACGCGCTTTATCTAACGTTAATCAAGTGCAAGTTCCACGATGCTACTTCGGGTCATCAAGCAAGCAAGAGAACACAGATAACACTTCACATATTTACCGACGCAAGCGAATATGCATACGCAGCATTAGCGTACTTCCGCATTGAACACGACAGCGGGATCCCGGCAAGCTTGGTTTGCTCGAAATGCAAAGTAGCTCCGCTCCGCCCTGTTTCGATCCCGAGAATGGAGCTTATGGCCGCAGTATTGGGAGCACGATTGAGTCACACAATTATCAGCATGCATGACTTGGTAATTGCGTCCACACCTTTTGGACTGATTCGCGAACTGTGTTGCAATGCTCAAAAGCGATCCGAGAAGTTTTAAGCAGTTGTAATGTTCCGAGTCGGAGAAATTCAGGAGTTGACGAACGTTAAAGACTGGCGCCATATTCCGTCCAAAGACAACGCGGCAGATATCGCCACTAAATGGAAGCATGAACCCGAATTTAGCATGACTAGTAATTGGTTTAAGGGCCCCCTTTGGCTAGTTGCACCAAAGGTGCTCGAGGAACATGATATGGAAGAACCAGGGAGATCGGACGAAGAAATGCCCCGCACCATGTAGCATTCATTCTTCAAGCACTGACTGCATTGTAAACTACACACGATTTAGTAAGTGGGAAAGATTGCTTCGCTGTATTGGGTACGTAAAAAAAATTTATAAACTGCATGCTTGCAGTCAAAAAAACACCGCGTATCCCATCACTAAACAAACAAATTCTGTCATATCTAAGGTTACAAATCTGACAATGGAAGAGCTGATCTGGAGTGAGGACTATCTCTTTAGCATAACCCAACATGCCGCATTTCGCGCGGAGATATTGCAGATGAAAATGAACCTACAAGTGTTTTGCCGAAGAAAGCAATTTGCGTAAATTCTCACCTTATTTGGATGAAAACGGTGTCATCCGACAACGAACTCGAATCCAAAAGGCTGCTCTTGCCGATATTGTAATTATAAATCCTATTGTACTCCCTAAAGATCATTATATCACACGCTTGATAGTCGAAAGCTATCACCGAAAGTTCAGGCACGCCAATCACGATACAGTTATAAACACCATTTTTGAGAAGTTTAGAATCCCGGGCCTCCGCAGGCTCTTAAGGAGCGTTAGGGCAAAATGTCCGATCTGCAAAATAATAGACGCAAAACCATCAACGCCCGAGATGGACTACTTCCAACGGCCCGCACCAGTATAGATACCAGGCCTTTCACGCACGTGGGAAGTGACTTTTATGGGCCGATGTTGACAACGATCGGCAGAAGGAATGAGAAGCGCTACGGAGTTATCTTTACGTGTCTCACCAGCCGAGCCGTCCATCTAGAAGTTCCCTATAGTCTCACGACAAACTCTTGTATATTAGCGATTCGCAATTTTATCGCAAGGTGAGGCCGACCACGACAGATCTTCAGCGATAATGGAACGAACTTGAAGGAGGCAGACAAAACACTGCGCGAGTCTGAGATAAATTTTATGAGTCTGCAAAGCCAGTTTACAGCTACGGACATGGCATTGGGTGGGGGAGAATGTTACTACTTCGGCTCCCTGCTAGGATGATATCCCTAGGTTGTCAAATATTTAATCGATTATTTGTTAATGTGGCAACTACTCTGTACTTTCTTGATATTTCGTAACCGGCTTATTTTACCATCACTAGTTGTGAAATAGTCGGCGACCAAAGTAAGTTAAAAATATCCTGCATTGTATATCATATTAATTATGTTAATATACTTAGACTTTAAAGCATCAATACTGTGAATTGAAATCCGAAATAAACAGCAAAATCGATTGCGGTGTTGCGCTATTAAAATTGATCGTTGGGCAGACGAATTCCCAACAATAACTTTAGAAAAAAACTTTGTAAAATGGTGTGACACCTACCATATTAAGTAGAATGAAATGAAAAAGTTCTGCAGGGCGAAATAAAAAAATCTTGGCAGGATTACTGTTTGTGGTATTATATATATAAATAAATTAGCGGTATCCAACAGATGACGTTCTGGGTCACCCTGGTCCACATTTTGGTCGATATCTGGAAAACGCCTTCACATATACAACTACCACCACTCCTTTAATAGCCCTCATTATACCTTTAATTTGATTCCCATATCGTACAAACACATTCAAGAGTCACCCCTGGTCCACTTTTATCGCGATATCTCGAAAAGGCGACCACCTATACAACTACCACCACTCCCTTTTAAAACCTTCATTAATACCTTTAATTTGATATCCACATTGTACAAACGCATTCTAGAGTCACCCCTGGTCCACCTTTATGGCGATATCTCGAAAGGCGACCACCTATACAACTACCACCACTCCCTTTTAAAACCTTCATTAATACCTTTAATTTGATACCCACATTGTACAAACGCATTCTAGTGTCACCCCTGGTCCACCTTTATGGGCGATATCTCGAAAAGGCGTCCACCTATAGATTAAACCCCACGCTCTTTCAAAATACTCATTAACACCTTTCATTTGATGACCCATATCGTACAAACATATTCTAGAGTCACCCCTGGTCCACCTTTATGGCGATATTTCGAAAAGTCGACCACCTATAGGACTAAGGTCCACTCCCTTTTAAAATACTCATTAATACCTTTCGTTGATACCCATATTGTACAAACGCATTCTAGAGTCACCCCTGGTCCACCTTTATGCCGATATCTCGAAAAGCGACCACCTGTACAACTACCACCACACCCTTTTAAAACCTTCATTAATACCTTTAATTTTTATACCCATATGTACAAACACATTCTACAGTCCCCCTGGTCCACCTTATATGGCGATATCTCGAAAAGCATCCACCTATAGAACTAAGGTCCACTCCCTTTTAAAATACTCATTCTGGTCCAAATACTCACTAATACCTTTAATTTGATACCCATATCGTACAACCACATTCTAGAGTCACCCCTGGTCCACTTTATGGCGATATCTCGAAAAGGCGACCACCTATACAACTACCACCACTCCCTTTTAAAACCTTCATTAATACCTTTAATTTGATACCCACATTGTAGAAACGCATTCTAGAGTCACGCCCTGTCCACCTTTATGGCGATATCTCCAAAAGCGACCGCCTATACAACTACCACCACTCCCTTTTAAAATAATCATTAATACTTTAATTTGATACCCATATCATACAAACACATTCTAGAGTCACCCCTGGTCCACATTTATCGCGATATTTCGAAAAGGCCACCACTATAGGACTAAGGTCCACTCCCTTTTAAAATACTCATTAATACCTTTATCTGATACCCATATCGTACAAACACATTTTAGAGTCACCACTGGGCCACCTTTATCGCGACATCTCGAAAAGGCGACCACCTATACAACTACCACCACTCCCTTTTAAAACCTTCATTAATACCTTTAATTTGTACCCATATCGTACAACACATTCTAGAGTCAACCCGTGTCCACCTTATGCGATATTTCGAAAAGGCGACCACCTATAGGACTAAGGTCCACTTCCTTTTAAATACTCATTAATACCTTTAATTTGATATCCATATCGTACAAACACATCCTAGAGTCACCCCTGGTTCCACCTTTATCGCGATATCTCGAAAAGGCGACCCCCTACAACTACCACCACTCCTTTAAAACTTCATAATACCTTTAATTTGATACCCACATTGTACAAACGCATTCTAGAGTCAACCTGGTCACCTTTATGGCGATATCTCGAAAAGGCGACCACCTATACAACTACCACACTCCCTTTTAAAACCTCATTAATACCTTTATTTGATACCACATTGTACAAACGCATTCTAGAGTCAACCCTGGTCCACCTTATGGCGATATTTTCGAAAGGGCACCACCTATACAACTACCACCACTCCCTTTTAAACCTTCATTAATACCTTTAATTCATACCCATAACGTACCAACACATTCTAGTCACACCTGGTCACCTTTATGGCGATATCTGCGTAAAGGCGAACCACTATACAAACTACCACCACTCCCTTTTAAAACCTTCATAATACCTTTAATATGATACCCACATTGTACAAACGCATTCTACAGTCACCCTTGGTCCACCTTTATGGCGAATCTTCGAAAAGGCGACCACCTATAGGACTAGGTTCACTCCCTTTTAAAATACTCATTCATACCTTTAATGTACCCATATCGTACAAACACATTCTAGAGTCACCCCTGGTCCACCTTATCGCGATATCTCGAAAAGGCGACCACCTATACAACTACCACCACTCCCTTTTAAAACCTTCATTAATACCTTTAATTTTGTACCATATCGTACAAACATATTCTAGAGTCACCCTCGTCCACTTTATGGCGATATTTCGAAAGGCGACCACTTAGGACTAAGCTACACTCCCATTTAAATACTCATTAATACTTTAATTGATACCCATATCGTACAACACATTCTAGAGTCAACCCACTGGTCCACCTTTATCGCGATATCTCGAAAAGGCGTCCACCTATAGAACTAAGCCCCACGCCCTTTAAAATACTCATTAACACCTTTCGTTTGATACCCATATTGTACAAACGCATTCTAGATCACCCCTGGTCCACCTTTATGGCGATATCTCGAAAAGGCGACCATCTATAAACTACCACCACTCCCTTTTAAAACTTCATTAATACCTTTAATTTGATACCATATCGTACAACCACATTCTAGAGTCACCCTGGTCACCTTATGGCGATATCTCGAAAAGGCGTCCACCTATAGAACAAGTCCCACGCCCTTTAAATACTCATTAACACCTTTCGTTTGATACCCATATTGTACAAACGCTGTTTAGGCCACAGGCCTAAATATATCTCCCCTTCCTCGTGAACATATTTTCTTATTATTTTCCTTCGTTTACTACCACCCACATATGCTTGTGTCACTAATACATACAGGTCATGTGTGAGTGGTAGTACTATGTATCTTAGATTTTTACCGCTGTGAGCCCGCGGTACAGAAACTTTGTTGCCGGAGACACGAAGAGCTGTATCGTGGATCCATCGGCTCATGTAGCAAAGAGTCTCGTCCTCTTTAAATCCAGCAGCCAGCAAAGTACACGCAATCGCCCGTTCACGTAAGTTATAATTTCCTAAAATATATTTTCATATTTTAAACTTTCACAACATTTGTTAACATCTTCCGTAACACTTGTTGTATTTATACACATTAAATAAAAACACTGTGATCCTTTTTTATTAATACGAACATTTTGGTGTTTTTATTTTCTTCCCCTTTTTCCCCTTAACTAATCTAATACGTGGTGGGCGCCGTTGCCACCACGCATTTGTCCATGGTCCTTACCACGCCGGTAAGAAGAGCCAATCACCTATACTACAGTCCACTCCACTTCCCTAGGCAATTAATAAGAAGCAGTCCAAGAGTTCTCAAGGAAGCAGATCCACCAAACACAGCATTTACTATCGTGACAATATAATCGGCAGCGTTTCCGCATAACGACCCTTTTGGTAACACCAACATAACAACACCGACAATCCCAAAAAGTCAATACTAATCCGGATCAACAATTTATTGAAAGGTACGTGGTTTAAAAATATTCCGTGCTAGGTATGGTTTTCTTTTAATTTCACATTTAATACAATCTCAAATAAAAATAACAAATTACAAAGTGATTCTTTATATGAATAGTGCAAGTGATTATTTTTTCGTGAAGTGACAAGTCTTATTTTGTGCAAAAATAGGAAAAGGCGCTCACGCAGTTATTTAAAGTTTGTGCAACACGCCTTTGACTATCCGAACAATCCCCACCAGCGGTAAGATTTTCCGGACACAGCTCAAGTAGCACAACACTGCTCTAAAAGGTTAACATAACCTCAAACAGCGCTTTGCGCCACTTTTCTACTTTCCACCTTTGCAGATTTATCTGAAAAAATTCATTTAATCCACGGCAAAAATCGATTTGTTAAGGTTACTTATTCAGAAATCTGTAAATTTAATTTAGGCGCACATTTAATTAATAAAATGTTTTCTCACATACAAATCACTGCACTGTATGTACACGTGCAATACGTTTGCAATTGAGTTTGGTGCTATAGTACAAAGTGCACTTAGTTACATACACATATATTGTTGTTGTTGTTTGGGGTGGCCAAAAGGCTTATTCTTGTCAATTTTTTAAAATTGAATTATTTTTATTTTTCACTGCGGCAATACACAAATCAACTTTGACTGATCTATTTTGGTGATATAAGACACCATCACTTTAAGTCTTATACAGTCCTTGGTTAGGCTCTCTAAAAGTCCATAACGGCGTTTATATATATTGTTTCACTAACACCACTTTTTCACTAGACATTACTTATTGGCTTACACAATTCGTTAACACAGCTGCATTAGCACATTCTTTAACAAATACGCTGGGTGCGCGCCGTTGCCACCACGCATTTGGACATTCCCTCAAACTACTAGCTTTCTTACAGCTTCGAGCCACTTCACCGAGAAATCTCATCTCGATGACACTCCTTCATTCCAGTTTATTCAATCAGTACTCTTCTGCGTATCCATTATATTAATGAAAATTTATTGAAATATTATTAATTAATGCCTTCGCAGAGAGTACTGATTGAATAAACTGGAATGAAGGAGTGTATTCGAGAGAGATTTCTCGGTGAAGTGGCTCGAAGCTTGTAAGAAGCTAGTAGTTTGAGGGATGTCCCAAATGCGTGGTGGCAACGGCGCGCACCCAGCGTATTTGTTAAAGAATGTGCTAATGCAGCTGTGTTAACGAATTGTGTAAGCCAATAAGTAATGTCTAGTGAAAAAGTGTGTTAGTGAAACAATATATATATAAACGCTCGTTATGGACTTTTAGAGCCTAACCAAGGACTGTATTAGACTTAAGTGATGGTGTCTTATATCACCAAAAAGATCAGTCAAAGTTGATTTGTGTATTGCCGCAAGTGAAAAATAAAATATCAATTTTAAAAATTGAACAAGAATAAGCCTTTTGGCCACCCAAACAACACAACAATATATGTGTATGTAACTAAGTGCACTTTGTACTATAGCACCAAACTAAATTGCAAACGTATTGCACGTGTACATAAGTGCAAGTGATTTGTATGTGAGAAAACATTTTATTTAATTAAATGTGCGCCTAATTAAATTTACAGATTTCTGAATAAGTACCTTAACAATCGAATTTTTGTGCCGTGGATTAAATGAAATTTTTTCAGATAAATCTGCAAAGGTGAAAGTAGAAAAGTGGCGCAAAGCGCTGTTTGAGGTTATGTTAACCTTTTAGAGCAGTGTGTGCTACCTGAGCTGTGTCCGGAAAATCTTACCGCTGGTGGGGATTGTTCCGATAGTCAAAGCGTGTTGCACAAACTTTAAATAACTGCGTGAAGCGCCTTTCCTATTTTGCACAAAATAAGACTGTCACTTCACGAAAAAAAATCACTTGCACTATTCATATAAAGAATCACTTTGTAATTTGTTATTTTTATTTTGAGATTGTATTAAATGTGAAATTAAAAGAAAACCCTACCTAGCACGGAATATTTTAAACCACGTACCTTTCAATAAATGTTGATCCGGATAGTATTGACTTTTTGTGGATGTCGGTGTTGTTATGTTGGTGTTACCAAAAGGGTCGTTATGCGGAAACGCTGCCGATTATTTGTTCACGATCGTAATGCGTGTTTGGTGGATCTGCTTCCTTGAGAACTCTTGACTGCTTCTTATTAATTGCCTAGGGAGTGGAGTGGACTGTAGTATAGGTGATTGCTCTTCTTACCGGCGTGGTAGGACCATGGACAAATGCGTGGTGGCAACGGCGCCCACCCACGTATTAGATTAGTTAAGGGGAAAAGGGGAAGAAATAAAAAACACCAAAATGTTTCGTATTAATAAAAAAGGAATTCACAGTGTTTTTATTTAATGTGTATAAATACAACAAGTGTTACGGAGAGGTATCAAATGTTGTGAAAGTTTAAAATATGAAAATATATTTTAGGAATTTATAACTTACGTGAACGAGGCGAGTGCGTGTCCTTTGCTGCTGCTGGATGAAAGAGGACGAGACTCTATTGCTACATGAGCCGATGGACCCACGATACAGCTCTTCGTTGGCACCCGGCAACAAAGTTTCTGTACCGCGGGCTCACCGCGGTCATCTAAGATACATAGTACTACCACTCACACAGGACCTGTATGTATTGAGTGATCACAAGCATAGGTGTGGTAGTAAAGAAGGAACAATACATCAGCAAGCCCCTATCGTTCCGAGGAAGGGGCAGACTCTATTTAGGCCTGTGGCCTAACAGCGTTTGTCCAAGTATGGGTATCAAACGAAAGGTGGTGAATGAGTCTTTTAACGGGCGTGGGACGCTTGTTCGATAGAGTCGGCGCCTTTTCGAGATGATCGCCATATAGCGTGTACCAGGGTGCCTCTAGAATGTGGTTGTACGATATGTGTATCCACTTAAAGGTAATTGTAATGAGAGGTTTAGAAAGGATGTGGTGTAGTTATATAGATGTCGCCTTTCGCGATATCGCCATAACAGGTGTGACCAGGGTTGACTCTAGAATGCTGTTTGTACATATGGTATCAAACGAAAGGTGTTAATGAGAGTTTAACAGGGTCGTGGGGCTTAGTTCTATAGGTGGACGGCCTTTTGAGATATCGCGCATAACAGGTGGACCAGTGGGTTGACTCTAGCAGAATGTGTTTGTACGATATGGGTATCAATTTAGGTATATTTAATGTAGTAATTAAATGCGGAGTGTAGTCTTAGTCCTATAGCGGTTGTCGCACGTTTGTCGAAATATCGCGCATAGTAGAGACGAGAGTGACGTCTAGAATATGTTTGTCACGATATGAGGGTACACAAATTACAGGTATAATGAAGTTTTAAAAGGAGCTAGGTGGTAGTTGTATAGCGTGGTCGGCCTTTTACAGAGTATATCGCGATAAGAGTGGACCAGGGGTGACTCTAGAATGTGTGTTTGTACGCATATGGTGTACATTAAAGGTATGAAGATGAGTATTTTAAAAGGGAGAGTGAGACCTAGTCCTATAGCGTGGTCGCCTGTTCAGAAGAATATCGCCATAACGGTGGACAAGAGTTGACTGTAGAATGCGTTTGATACATGTAGGGTATCATATTAAAGGTACTTATGAAGGTTTTAAAAGGGAGTGTGGTAGTTCAGTATAGTGGTCGCCTACGCGATATCGCCATAAAGGTGAGCGAGTGACTAGAATGTGTTGGTACGATTAAGGGTATCGAATTAAAGGTATTAATGAAGGCTTTAAAAGGGAGTGGTATGGTAGTTGATCTAGGTGGTGCGCCCTTTTCGAAAATATGCGCCAACTCTAAGGATGGACGAGGGGTTGACTCTAGAATGCGTTTGACAATGTGGTATCAAATATTAAGGTATTAATGAGGTTTTAAAAGGGAGTGTGGTAGTTGTATCGGTGGTCGCCTTTTGTCGAGATATCGCCATAAAGGTGACCAGGATGACTCTAGACTGCGTTTGTACAATGTGGGTATACAAAGTAGAAGGTATTACAGGAAGTTTTTAAAACGGGAGTGGTGGTAGTTGTAGAGGGGTCGCCTTTTCGAGATACTCGCACGATAAAGGTGGAACCAGGGTGACTCTAGGATGTGTTTGTACGATCATGGATATCAAATTAACGTATTAACTGAGCAATTTTCAAAGGAGCACCTTAGTACCATTATAGGTGTCGCCCTTTCGAATATCGCATAAGCAGTGGACACGGGTTGAGCTCTAGAATGTGTTTAGTACGAAGTCTTGGTACAAATTAAAGGTATTATAATGAAGGTTTTAAAGGGAGTGAGTGGGTACGTTGTATAGGTGGTCGCCTCTTTCGAGATGTCGCGTCTGATAAAGGTGGCCCAGTGGCGACATCTAACAGTGGTATTGTCCGACTATGTGTTATCAGATTAAGGTATTATGAGTAGTGTTAAAAGGGAGTGGCGCTTAGTCATATAGGTGTGGCCTCTTTTCGAAAGTCGCGATACATGATGGACCAGGGTGAACTCTAGAATGTGTTTGTATGATATGGGTATCAAATTAAAGTATTAATGATTATTTAAAAGGGAGTGGTGCGTAGTCGTATAGGCGGTCGCCATTTTGGAGATATGTCGCCATAAGGTGGACAGTGATCTCTAGAATGCGTTTCTACAATGTGGGTATCCATAAAAGGTATTAATGAGGTTTTCAAAGGATGGTGTGCGTAAGGGTAGTTGTATAGGTGGTACGCCTTTTCGAGATATATCGCCATAAGAGTGGACCAGGGAGTGACTCTAGAATGGGTTGTAGCGATCCTGCGGTATCAAATAAAGTATTAGTGAGTATTGGACCAGATATGAGTATTTTAAAGCGGACGTGTGACCTCAGTTCTATAGGTGGATGCTGTTTCGAGATATCGCCATAAGGTGGACCAGCTGTAGCATGTGTTTGTACCCCGATATGGTATAAAAATTAAGGTATTCAATGTAAGTTTTAGAGGAGTGCTTGTAATGGTGGTAGTTGTACAGGTGGTGCGTCGCTTTTCGAGATATCGGCATAAGGTCGTGCCCAGGGGTGACCTCTAGAGTGCGTTTGTACAATATGGCGTATCAACGAGGTATTAATGCGTCATTGATTAAAAGGACGTGGACTTCATAGTCTATAAGGTGGTCGACTTTTCGAAATACGGCCGATTCAAAAGGTGGCACCAGACTCTAGCATCAGTTTGTACGATATGGTCATTTAGGGTATCAATATGAAAGGTGTTAATGAGTATTTGAGAAAGAGCGTGGGTTTAATCTAATGTAGTGTGGACTGGCCTCTTCGCAGATATCGGCCATAAGGTGGACCAGCGGGTGACACTAGAATGCGTTTGTATCAATGTGGGTATCAAATTAAAGGTACTTAATGAAGGTTTTAAACGGGAGTAGGGTGTAGTTGTATAGGTGGTCGCTTTCGAGCATATCGCATAAAGTGGACTCAGGGGGACTCTAGTTAGAATGGCGTTTTCGTGTACAATGTGGATATCAGAATTGAAAGGTATTAATGAAGTTTTTAAAAGGGAGTGGTGGTAGTTGTATAGGTGGTCGCCTTTTCGAGAATATCAGGCGATAAAAGTGGACCAGGGGTTGACTCGCTCTGAATGTGTTGTACGATATGGGAATCAAATTAAAGGTATTAATGAGGCTATTAAAAGGGGATGGTGGTATGTGTATATTGTGAAGGCGTTTTCCAGATATCGACCAAAATGTGGACCAGGGTGAACCAGAACGTCATCTGTTGGATACCGCTAATTATTTATATTATAATACCACACAAACAGTAATCCTGCCAAGATTTTTTTATTTCGCCCTGCAGAACTTTTTCATTTCATTCTACTTAATATGGTAGGTGTCACACCATTTTACAAAGTTTTTTCTAAAGTTATTGTTGGGGAATTCGTGTGCCCCACCGATCAATTTAATAGCGCAACACCGCAATCGATTTTGCTGTTTATTCGGATTTCAATTCACGTATTGATGCTTTTAAAGTCTAAGTAAATTAACATAATTAATATGATATACAATGCAGGATATTTTAACTTACTTGGTCGCCGACTATTATCACAACTAGTGATGGTAAAATAAGCCGGTTACCAAATATCAAGAAAGTACAGAGTAGTTGCCACATTAACAAATAATCGATTAAATATTTGACAACCTAGGGATATCATCCTAGCAGGGAGCCGAAGTAGTAACATCTCCCCC
>JARSSU010001258.1:0-18356 GCA_029619165.1 Eurosta solidaginis | reverse complement strand
ACCTACCTACCTAACGCGAACAGTATTCAGGGTCGCGGAGAGGGGGCAGCCAGGGCAATTGCCCTGGGCCCGGAAGGTTTTTGGGGGCCCAGCAAGGCAAAGCAGTATTGACAGTACTCTATCTAGGATTCATAGATACACATATTTTGTTGCTAAAAAATTGTTTTAAAATTGAAAATCACTAAACTAAAATCATAAGCAGCCAATCACATACTATGGGGCATAGTCATAGTAAAAAAAAATGAGATTTCAAGTTAGATAAACGTTTTTGACACAATTTATAAGCGTTTATCTGTCAAAAATGCTTCAACTAACTTAAAATCACATTTTATTTCGACTATAACTATGCCGGTATCGGTTTGGTCGTACTGCTTTTTCATTTTTGTAAACGTCACTGATTATAAACTAGGGCGTTAATTTAAAAAGTAGTACACTTGACTTGTTTTGCGTAGCGCAAATTTATGCAAACATATGAGTATGCCGTGGATAAGCTTACATAGGTCAGCTTCGCGTTAGTTGTTGCAAGCTTCGCATTTCTTTTGTCAGTGGTGCAATTATTGGTAAATTTTTTAATGTGCAGAAGTCATCACATTTTTCGGTATTATGCAGAAATTGTATAATATCTTTAGCGCAAGTGCTCAGAGATGGAAATCTCAAGGAAAAAACTAATTTCTCCTTGCACAGCATGTCACAAACACGATGGTCAACTCGTGTGGCTAGTGTGAAACCTTTCGCAACTCACATTCACCAAATACTGAAAGCTATTGACGATCAAGCTTTTGAATCTGAGTTCAGAAACAGTAACGGATTTGAAAGGTATTGAAGCATATATGTTTTACGAGGAGGAAGCATCGAAAGCCTCATAGTCAATGTGGTACTTTAACCGCACTAAACCTCCTACCGTCTGAGTACCATTTACCCCCCGGTACTACCGTCAAGTATTCCGTCGGGAGGTAGGTTGAGCACTAAGCTGTACGTCTGTCGGGGTCACGTTGCTGTACTTAGATAGTGCCGCGGTATGGTTAACGCTGGGACTGACACGCCCTGCTTACTACCTGAATGTGCTTAACGCATACCACTTCTACTACGAATATTGAAGCATATATGGGGAAATTTGAGTGTATATTCTTAGCCTCATTTAGCTCAAAGTTTTGACGGTAATTAACCATCGCAATCTGGTACTGCAAGCTAGAAATGCCACATTGGACGTGGAAACAGAAAATATACGTAGCCTGATTGATGAGTTGAAGAAGCTCAGGGATCAATGGTCGATCATACTGCAAGAATGTAAGGTTATTGCGGGGAGTATAGGAGTTGTGAATACCTTCACAGAGAAAGAAGGAAGATAAGAAAGCGCCAGTTCGATGAATTATCTGGCGAATCACCTAAGTGTGATTCCTAAACTCAATTCAAACAGAAAGTTTTTACTTTCTTTTGGAATGTTTGATTGGTAACATGAAAAGACGTTCGAAGCCGTAAATGATATTGCGATTAAATGCACGAGTTATGGCATCGATATTTCTACGGATATAAAGATGAAATAATTCATCTCAGGAAATTTGGGATGTGATTCGCTGCCACCATTTCAACTTCTGAACAAATTTCATGACTTGAAGATGGAAGTAATATTTCGTAATATCTGCATGGAATTAAGAATATTTTGCACACTTCCAGTTAGTGTGGCTGAAGAGGAGCGTACTCTAGCAGTCTATTGTCTCGCGTGAAAATAATTTACCTTCTATTAGGAGCCAAAATCGCTTGAAAGCCTGGAAAATTAGCGTTGGAGACCAGCCTGTTGCAGACATAGTTTGAATCGGTATTTCCGTTATACGCAGACCAAAAAAGCGCTGGAGTTTTCCTTGGCTGATTTAAGCTCTTAAAATGTACATATTTAGAAAAAGTTAATTTAAGCAAATCAAACAATGAAAATGCTAACATTAATTTAGGTAAGAAGTGCTCCAGTAAATCTTATTTGATATTAAATAAAACTGACATGTGAATTGAAAAATAAAAATTTAGTATGTATGTTATTTGTTAATGGTTTGAGTTTATTTTTCGCAGTAAATGCGAACTGGCCCAGGGCCCGGCTCGGCTCTCTGCGGCCCGGATATATCCTGCATGATTCCAAGGGCTTTCGATTTCGCCCTGCAGAACTTTTCATTTTCTTCTACTTAACATGGTAGGTGGGTCACACCCATTTCACAAAGTTTTTACTAAATTACAGAAAGCACCGGCCCCGCAAGAACATGGGTGGTAAAAAGGGGCAAAGAAATGCATTTCGGGCTGCGGTTCTCAGTATGTACACGTGAATCAGAACAATTGTCCAGCGAAGGGTAGAGGGTTGTGAGAGCAGCAACAAATGTAAAAAAATGAATACATTGCAAGCGTATAGCAAATCAAGCGAAGCAAAAAAAGTAAGCCAGAGTCAACAACCCCTAAACACCTCACTTCACGCGTTACCTCAGTGAAAAACGGAATTTTAGGATGCTCTCAGTAAATAACATAAACGAAATGTCACTCTGGGCAAGTAGAAATATACGTAACCAACGGGTAATATAATTTATGATAGACACCGGGTCGCCGATTATTGATGCGATGCATACGAAACGTATGGAAATACTTTCAAATACAAAGCTATACAATCTGACAACAAAGCTATTGCGGGACCGGACTCGGAAAAGCATTAGTAGTAAAGAGGAATGTTTCATGGCAGATATGCAATTTCAGCCAAATGAAATAAAAGCAACATTTATGTACTCGAAGGTCTGCAGAGAACATTTGCTACGCTTGAGTACGAGTATGAGGTTAGAGTGATTACAAAAAATACATATCATACATAGGCGCGAAGATCGTACGCAAATAGAAACCACAAAAATCATCAGTTGACATCAATAAAGACTTTCCATCACTTTTCATGCGTACTTGTTTGCTTCAAAAGACTATTCCAACTGTAACTATCAAATTGAAAAATGATGCTAAGCCCTTTCAAATATTTACGGCACGGAGAGAGTACACCGGTAGCCCTACCTACGCAACATGTTTTGAAGTCCACGCCGGACGAAATGGTTATAAGTTAAGATGGAGGGTAATAAAAAGAACTGGGTACGAGCCCACACCTGGTGTTCGCTATCCGGCTTAATTACTACAAAGTAATGGTGATATTCGCTCATGCGCTTGATTTAAAACGAAGCTACAAGCGCATCCGTTTTGACCAAGGAAATAAACCCGATCCCCCACACACCCACAAACAACAAAAACCCCCAAAAAACCAACACAAAAAAAACACACCAAAACAAAAAACACACAACAAACCCAACCCCCCCAAAACAACAACAACAAACACCCAAAAACCAACCCAAAACACAACCCACCAAACACAAAACACAAAAAAAAAAACAAAACACGCTACATTAAACACGGGACAGTGCGCGAAACATTGGTACTAGTTCCCTAAAGTTTCTAGCGTCACTGTGTCTGATGACCAGCGGAATCCGGTCAAAACCGTTCACGAATAGCGCGCCATCGAAACATCTATCCAACCCCATCCACAGTAACAGACGTTGAAAAGGTTTGGGAATGGTAAACTGCCTTGGTAAGTTCACTTCCATTATGTCAGACTGGACACACGCGCTTCAATGCAGTACTCGAGAGTACATACAGAGATTCGATGAGCGGTCACAGCCAAGAAAGAAACCTCTTCGGCAGTGGAAAAAGATGCTCACACACACCGGGTTGCTCAACGCTTCACGAATCCAACACACAAAACAACTCTCTTTTGTCAACAGATGCGCTCGTCATACGGACTCAGGTGCGGTTTATGCTACAAATAGACGAAGGAGGACCCGTATTAGCGCGTCCGGTAGCGTACGCGTCAAGGTCGCTCTCGCCGGCAGACCGAGGCTATGCACAGATAGATGAAGAAAAGAGGCGATGTTGGCGATACGAGGCTGCAGTTTCGCCTAAGTCGGAACTACGCACTGGAATACAGTCAGCATAGAGATCTACGACACAAGCGTATGATACCGATTTTACTTCGAAAAATAACTGGGACGAACTACACCAAGACTACAAAGATTCGGAAGGCGGATGACGAACTACCAAGATGAAATCTATTACCACTGCAGGAAATTCCTAGTTGCGGCGGCTTTTCAAAAGAATGCACAGTCACGTCATCCAGTCGAAGAAGAGATAGCAGAAAACCAGACGATGGGTCTGTCTATGAAGAAGAGAGCAATGACATTATGTCAACAATGTTGTTGCCAGTTTGCCCATGACCCAAGGCAAATTAAATATTAATCGAATACTCTCAGAAAAGATGCTGTTTTAACAAAAAGTATGGGGTGAAGTATTGTTAGAGGGCGTGGCCGGACGATACCGAATTGAATCACAGGGTCGTCCATATTGATAACGAGAAGGAAACAAAGGTTACTCGACTGAATAATAATCTGCTTATGCATGGCTCTGTCGCGTGGTAGTTCACGACCGGGTGCGGCTCGTCAGATAGTCTTAGAAAGATACACGCGGGCCACTTCGTGCGAATCGTAAAATGTAAGACAAGGGCCAGCACAATCGGTTGTCGGTGGCCAGGCCGTGGAAAGATATCGCAAAACCACATAAAGAAGAAATGCTCTATCTGCATACAAATACCATACCGCGACATGAAAGCTTGATGGCACCGCAACACCGGCGCGTCTTGGCAAAATGGTAGCGGAAGCTGATTATTTGTTCACAATTCTAACAGCTATTTAATAGTCAGTGGCATATGTCTACGCGATACCCTGAAGAATAGCCAAACTTGAGAATCAAACAAAAGCTGCGTCATAAATCATCTGAAATCAATTTTTTGCGCAGACATGGCATTACCAGAGATAGGTCCAGATCCGATAACGGACCACAGTGCCAGCATAGATTAAGCCAAATCAGCTTGTTGCGATGTCCGGTGTTGTGCCAAACAATGGGGATTGCGACAGATAACTTCGTCACACGATATCCGCCAAACGCGACTGCTCATAGAGTCTTCGAGTGGAAAACCGTGAAAGTCACTGGTGAAGGCAAGACATAGGGACCAGTAGTGTTAGCGCTCTGATGGCATATCGCGCACACGCCATTAGCAAACGGCGTGTCACGGCAGAGATGTTAATGGGTATGGGAAAATTCGCACCACGCGTTCACCCACTATTCAGCAACAATTGTGCCAAACTAGAACCCTGGACAAGCAGATAGGATAATGAGCGAGGGAGCTAGCAAGACGCAAGCACGCTACATAACTATGACAAAGACACACTGTTACCCAGCCCACACTCACGGAGAACAATTTGAACGCAGTGGGAGATGGACTGTAGTGGTGGCATCAGTCGACTTTAGGCTCGTGGCTTTCCGGGTCGCATTATCGTAGTTAAACAGTGTGCAGAAGAAACACCTCGCTTATACAGCGTGTAGAGCACATAGCACACGGAGACTTTTTCGCAGAAAAAAGAAAAATCTCGGTCCAGCGTGTGGCCGCCATGACGCAATAAGAAGACTCGTGCCATATGACGGGAACGGCAGGTATACGAGAGATGCCAATGAAATAAGTGTACCAGAGAGTGCTGTGAAGTTCGAGGAAACCGAAAAGTCTCAGCGCCAATGAATCAGATGCACTACGACGACATCGACACGCACCATACCGAGTATACTATGGAAAACGACTACGAAATCTAGGTCGCATAGTAATTAGCATCACCGACAGACTATCTAGACTCTAAGCAACGATAGATTAGGATAATAACTTTAATGATGTAATAACGAATATGTAAGCATATGATAGCCAAAGCTTTATCAATTCATAAATCAAATATTTAAACGATGATGCAATATTTATATTGTAAATATTCAGGTGTTTTCTTAAAGGGGGAATATGTGGAGTATACACAAACTACGCCAACCTTAGTTACGCGTAAGTTCTCTTTAAATAGAGTTAAGGCGATTCACCTGTGACTTTATGTCTAACAATGAATCGAATTAATTAAACCCGTCTTATATATTAGAAACTTGTGTAATGAAACAGCGTCAATTTAAACCAACTTCACATGTACCATGTTTCATCCCTTTTTTAGTATTGTATAGAATTATGGCAATTTTTAATTTGTGCGTAATTCGAAATCGAAAAAGTGGCGTGGTTGGTCAGAGATCGGATTTCGCCACTTTTTTATACCAATACAAAGTAGTTCAGATAGTCAGTGAACAAAGTTAGTAAAGATATATCGATTTTGCTCAGTGTTATCGTCAGTTAACGCGCCCCGCACGAGCGGGGCCTAAGACAGACGGTCGACTGTGGCTTCACCGATTCCGCCCTTTCACAGAAAAACAGTTACTCGCCCTAGAGTCTAAGCCCCTGACCAATTTCACAAGGATCGGTAAATTTTGATCGCGACGTATGGCAAACTAAAACAGTATCCGAGACAAATTTAAAATGAAATAAGGCGGAGCCACCGCCCATTTGAATTCTTTATATTGTTGCATTTGCTTGCACCAGATGCATTGAGTGGAATTGAATGCTGGACATAATTTACTAAGGTACGTGTAAAGATATACAATTTTTTTTGTTAAAATTTGACTAAACTAGTGGGCGTCGGCGTAGCTCGAGTTTGCTATTTTTATAAGCATAACATATATGTAATAGGAGTAACGTTATCCCTGCCGAATCATGCATGATATCTTCAACGACGCAAAATTCCAGCTTGCAAAACACTTTTAAATACCTTCTTTTAAACAGTGGAGACGGTGCCTCGACCAGTGTCCAAAATTTTACGAAGTTTTCTATTCTGCAGTCATAAGTTCAACGCACCTACCACAGTTTCATCGCTATTCGTCGTCTTGGTAATTGAATTATCGCACTTTTCGGTTTTTTCGATAATTCCGATATCGAAAAAGACGGTGCGTGGTATAGCCGATATAGTTCATTTGAACTAATAGCGATCTGACATGAGTGCCCAGGAACGTAACTACCAAATTTCCATCCAGATACCTCAAAATTTACTCAAGAGTTATCATGTGGTACGGCGCGGTACGACGGACATGGCACTCAATCAAATCGATACTGATGATTTTGATATATGGAAATTCAAATCTATCTCGATTCCCTTTATACCTGTTGACCAATGTTCCGATCCCATGATACGTGCCTGTATATATATACACACATAAACCCGTCAAAAGGATATAAGTACTTATACACTTCTTGAGCGTTAAACAAGTTTGTTAATAGTTTTGCTTTTTTAACTCCCTGCATTCATAATGACGGCCGTGAGATTTAAAATTAGGGAAAAAGATTGTGCTTGCTAAGGTTATTAACGACCAGCATGTCGCAACAGTGTTAAACGTACAAAACTAGGCCCCATAGCACAAGCGTGCCTTTTGCACTTTAGTGGATCGTGCTATACGTCTGCACCTTTTGTTGTTTGTTTGGGAGACAAAAAAAATAGAAACAATTATGCACGCATAGCAATTACTATCAACTTTGTTATTGCACTATCGTATATACATAAACATACGACTCATAGATAGTAATGGCTTGATTATATGGAACGCATGGCGTATATATATGGTTTGGTAACAATGGTTAAGGGAAATGGTTAATATGTTTCTAATTTGTCCACAGTACCAGACAAAAGTGTGTAGAGCGTGGGGAAGTGTTATTACCTTCGAGTAGTATAGACGTGTTATAAGTAGTATATGTTTGGAAATTATGTTTATAGTTCCCAGTATCTGCTAATATGATAGATGAAAATATGATGGCTTGCTCATATCTAGTGTATCAAATGTTTGTTTGGAATGTAGTCACTTTTTGAAAGAAAAAAATTGGTGACATATAGTATTCGTTTCAGTGTATTAAGAAACATAAACATATATTGGTTGTGATCCAGCTGACCTGTGCAGTCTGCGTGGAAAGTCTCGCACCTCGAGAGATAATCGTGTCATTCGAACCTATATAGAAGTAACTCCCTACCGATTGTCTTTACGCTCACTGTGAGCCGCAGAACGTCACAAAACAAATTAGTGTGTCGTTTTTTGAGTCCATTCATCGACCAATATCTAAGGAGATCACTAATATATAACTGAAAGCACTTAGGAATTTCGTGCGTAATCTAGGGGGGATCTAACTTTCAATCTTGTAAATCGAATAAGACTGATAACTAAATGTGAGACGCAGAGATACTTTAAATAGAGAAGATATATCTAATACCAGGGTAACTTTACCAGTAATACCTAACGCGGGGTTTTATTTTCGAAATATCATGATATGTCATATGTATATGCGTATTTGGATGCCTCTAGAACTAATGAGAACGCGCACCACTATATGATAGATAAGCGGAGCAATTTCGGCTTAAGTGAGACATATGTGTAATTAGTCACCACATTGTTCGATCTCTTGCATTTATTTAAGTCAGCTCAAATCACATATTTATTGAAAGTTTGTTAAACTTACAGTTTCTGCATGTGAATATCCCGTGCAAAGGTATGCATGTTCGAAAGTATGTCTAACAGTGTTAATATTCTTAATTTAGCAGTCAACATACTAGTATTATACTTCCTTACTGTGAAACCTAGCCTTATCAACCTATTTAAGCTTTGGACTCTCCCTGCCAGCGGGTTATAATGCATAACAGATAGTTATGTATCGTATCTTCGGAAATATGCAATACTAGATCTGCCCTACCAATCCTAAGACATTAGAAGGAGATTGTCGGACTTTGTTGAATAAAGAAAAGTATAAGATTGGAACACGCAGGTACACGCCATAAGTATCATGAAACGCTGAAGACGAACGTGAGTTTGAAACAGGTATAACTAAAAAAGTTGAATAAGTAATCTTCACAAATGAGGTTATTGTATTAGATTCACGATGAGGTAATATTTCGCGAAAAATTATATCCAGGCAACTTCTCATGTTTGTTGTGTTGTTCGTGTGTCTGTGATTGTTGTGTTTAACATAGCAGCACTTCGCCCCATTTCTCGATAAAGGCTTGTACGCATATCTCAACTCACAAAATTAGTACGAAATTCCAGGTGAAAGATTTCCTGTCATATTTATATGTGTTTTCTATAAAGGTTATCAAGATGAAACTTGTCAGTTTCCAATCGGGGTGCGTTGAAACCAACAGCTAGGTGAAAAGAATTAGGATAATGTCTCGTTGTATTCGCTTGTTTTATGTGTTCATTGCCACATTGTACAATGGACAAGAGGTGTTGGAGTCCATGTGGGGGTAACATCACCCGTAGGTAAGCCCGAGCACCCTTACAGTCCTATAGACACGTCGCAGTCCTGATTTCTTGTCACAAGTACGAGTTTTAACGGTACAGGGGTCAGCGAACGATACGTTGGTCGTATGACCCTTAAGGAATACAACATCGTGTATGGCCTGTGGGTTGAAGTGTACTTTAGTGTTCTGTAAGAGTTGGCGTATTGTGATTGAGATATGCGTTAATCGGGGCGCGTCCTGGCAAAGGGGGACCCCACAGTGTGTTTGTACCCGTCGCAAAATCTTGTAAGTTGTATGGTATATTTCACCTACAGCTGGCTTCAGTCACTTATGCTTGTCGGATCACGCGACTGTGCTGGCACCTGAGTAGGGCGGATTTGCCTCTCAATTCATGTTTACAGGACGGTTATGAACTTAGTAATCGTATACGTATCAGCATTTATACAAGCCTCCTGGAAAAGCGGGCGATAGATCAAGCAAGTTGTTTTCTAGGGTGACTGATTGTGAGAAGAGCATTAATCATAATTTCGCGTCCCGATTCAGCCAAGTCCATACTTGCTTACTATTGCAGCATTAAGTTTTTTATGTCTACCACTGCTTTGATCTCACTTTGTAGATTGAAGACGAGTGTCCGTTGGTGTGTTTCTTATTCATAACCATTTTGCCCACAACTAGATATTCATCTTTTCCCGATGAAGTTCTAGTAATTCTGTATGGACTGGATTGCATTGGTATGCAATGATGATGTCCAATGCATATTAACTAGTTATGCATTTTCACTGTGATTGATGGGAATATAGCACGTAGACGGAAGAACCAAACATTGGGATGGTGTTATCACACCGTACCAATGTATCGCTTCTGTTGATTATGCCTTCGATCGTACTATGGAGACCAAAATGAAAAGTATTCGATCTCGATTGCATTCACCAATGTGTAATAATAAAGCAATGAGTTAAAAAAGAGTTTTATGTTATGTATAGTAAAGAGTGAGTTCCGGATAATAAGAGAAAGTTAATTTGTACAGGCTAATTAACTGAAGATTGTCTTAAGTTGGTCCAATAAACCGCCAGTAATTCTTTTTTATGTCCTGTGGGTTATATTTCCAGACAAGCACTGGTGGAATCATCAACCTCAGATTATCCTTGCCTTGTCACTCCAATCGGTATTTTCGAGCCATACTGAAGGTACAATCACATAGCACGATATATTTCGCTCGATAGAAGACGGTAATCCTACTTAAAGTTTGATTCATACTGACCGTCTCATCACCTGCTTATCTGTTGTGGCTACGCCATTATTCTACACTTTTCATTGTATTCTGCAACACCACGAGCTGCTTGAGGATGTTGCCCAGACGGTGGTCAATGTTGTATATATGGGTTGCGGGATGTTCGTCAATACCAGGAGGATGAACAGAGATGAAATCTTACTTTATGTAAGCTGGAGTGAAGTCCCATTTTTGGATATTCACAGGAAAACAAGCTAACTAGGAGGTCTGCTCTACCGCAACATTATTACTCTGACACTCAATCTGCGTCGTATCATGTACAGTGCCTGATGTAGGTCGAGGAATAAGAACTTCAACAAGGCGATAGGGGACTTACAATTTTGTGTACCGCAATGGGCCCCCGTGATGCATACGCATTAAACACTAGGTCTGGACGGTCTTGCGGCCATAATTGCGGCCGCGTGCTATTCTGTCATTGAGTACCGCAGTATACCGAGGGCCATTGTGTTTTAAGTTTCACACGCGAGGTTTATATTAACCTTTTCACATAGTGAATAAAGTCCTACCCCGGAGCTTCATGGTAAGGATAGTAACAAAGTAAGACGTTTTGAACACCTAGCCATTATGGTTCTGATCATATTTCGGTTGGCTTGCCTTATGTTGTGTGCCAAGTAACTACTATCAACCAGGGCATTTTGTCTAAGTCCTTAGCAAAGCTTGGTGCATAAAGGTGACCCTCAAGTGCTTAATTTTCGGTGATTCCAAGGGAATTCCCAAGTGCCTACGTTCATTTTTGTGGTTATTTAGTTATGGGGTTAGGATATAACTGGTCTGGATGCCATCGACCCCGATCTTTTAATGGGTTGTGATTTGTTGTACGCAACTAATTTTGGCGATACCTATCATTATCTTCGGACTATTATCATATCACGTATAGTAAAACCCCTAGGGGATAGCGTGCTCTTGATTTCGGTAACCTTTGATACGAAAATAATAACTCTGAATATTAAAGGTCGTCACTTCGATTGACTAGTTTATTTTTTGGATTTATGGAGTGTTTGAACATCACACTACTATACTAAATTATAGAAAGTGGTGAGCGTAAGGAGTCCAGACCCGCCTCTGTCCGGCACTATAATAGCCTTAACACAGTTACTCTACAATTCCTATAGACAGATTTAGCAAATTTTTATCATTAGTATCATGAAGTAAGGCAAATGCATCCATGTTTGCATTACTGCATCTCTTACAAATCGAGTTCCTACTATCTAACCGATGGCACTATGACCTATCTTTAATTGTCATAACATACAAGAACTTTTGTCAAATGCAAGAACCTATTGGTCGAACGGCTCTTTTTGATATCAAGGACAGACGGATACTGCCTTTTTTTTTTCTTTTTCCCTCGAAATAGTTATACGACCATCGTCTATGGACATCAATCTTTGGCCCTTTCAAGGCAATACGGGTCATTTAAGGAACATTTATTAAGTCTTTATATAAGGACATCTCAATAAAGTGGTTTGAGGCAGCGCATTTTATACCAAGCCTATTTGGTTAAGATAAACACTTGTGTCTCATTATCTACACTCGTCATGGTCATCTCGTTACGGACAGCGCACAACGCATAATGTTCTCCGTGAAGTCACAGATTGTAACAACTTGTAAAGGAAGGGCGGCACAGCTGTTAGCAATTAACATAACACGCTAGAACGTTTTAGGATATTGCCAAGACTATCGAAGTGAAGGATCTTACGCAAATCCGCGTGAAGCAACGATTAATGAACATATTAACAAGATTCTTGGATGTCACAAGTATTCTACCGAATAGTACTTCAGTTCGTATCTACATAGTTGCCTACATAGAAAGGAGGATCATTGCAATGTCAATATAGAAAAATCAAAAAGAATATCGACATAAATATATCTGAAAAACGGACCATATTAGAGACTCTCACCTTATAACTCTAAAAAAATTCCTTGAATATGTCAAAGATCGGCAGGGTGCCTCAATTGAGCTTGCCAAAGAGATATTGGGGCCACAATTGAGCGTGGAGGGTGGGTGCCGGGGTGCAGAAATGGAAAAAAAAAAATAAATGGAAAACATGGCTATAACGTTCTGTACTTCACGGGAATAGGTTCCAATATTTAAGGAATGCTTGGTATGCTGTTTACTGTGTCGACCCAGAAAACTAAATATCGATCTCTACAGGCTGACAGATTACTGCAGCATTTTCAGCGGAAATTAGTAGCAGTGAAAAAAGGCAGCTAGAGAAATTCTGGAGGAAGAGTGCTTTTAAAACTGTCCTCTTTTCTTCTCAGTCGCGTCAATTTAATATGTATAGTTGGGGATACGATTGAGGAAATAAATATAAGAGATAGAAAATGTAACGAAAGGCCGATGAGGATGGAATAATCAGGAGAGAATTGCAACACTCGCTAGAGTCGACGAATAGCGTCCCAAATCCGGTGTTAGGAGAAATCAAAAGGGACACGGAGTAATGCAGTATTGAATCACTTAAGCAGAAAGGCAGTGAGACAAAGCGGCGGGACTGCACAAAAAGATTCTAAGAATAATAGTAGCAAAGGCTCGATATTAAGATCACAAAAGTGGACTCATTATCTCTGAAGAAGAGAAGAATTAAGGCTCACAGGTGGGCATACTGGCTGGACACTGCCTTCTGGACGTCACATAGTATAAGTAGGTCTCGTCAGTAACTGCAAGTAGTAGGAAGTGTGAGATGACAGGAAGGAAAACGGATTGAGCAACGGATATGTATTTTCATGTCACAGGACGCTCAGCACTATGGTCAAGTGCTCCAGCTAAATTAGTGAGGCGCAGAGATTTGGATAGATCTTTCGATGGCAGCAATTAATGATGGGTCTAGAGAAAACTGCTAGTATTTCGCCAGAGGAGTCGGAGAGTTATCTACAACATATGTCATGGCACCTGAATGGGGTTCTTCCGTTTGGTCGTCAAAGAAATTCTGGTATACACTATGGACCAGATTGCATGTCAATGTGAGGTCTTTATTGACAGACCAGTTAAAACCTAAGCCTAAGCAGCCGCTAGAGCAGACCTGATCCTAGAGAGTAGAATCATTCTGTTGTCCCTCTCAACATGGAGTTATGATTATTTATTACCGACATGAACTTAATGCGCAACAAAACACAATCTGTTTAATATCGTATTTGTTTTAGATTTGTATATTGAGAGCTTTTTGTACTACCTTGTGCTGGGACAAAGAAAGCGTTTGCAATCGAAATATGTAATGCGTAAGCAGTCTTAGCGGTATTACACACTTATGTCACTTTGTCTGTCTACCTACCCAGAGCATTCATCTGTCGTGATTCCGCTTTGATAGAAAGCGTGGGGAAAAAATCTATGTCAAATTATGTAGGATGATCTTAGAATGAATTACGTATCAAAAAAAAAAAAAGTAGCGCATAGTCTGTTATAATATTTATACCATCTGGTCCAACACATAAATTTAGTGTGTACGTTATACGTTAGCACACAGTTTGCCTTTGTGCCGCTTGCCATACCAACCAAATCAGAAGCGTATGAAATCGTTTTCAAATAAAATGGCTGACTCAATAGCAAACTCAGCATGCCTTCAGCTGTAAAGGAGAGGTTTTGGTATGACGATAGGCATGTTTGAGCACCATAAGATTTACTTTTCAGCGGATTGTGAGGGGGATTATAGTTAGGAGGATGATTGTAGTTGGCACGTAATCGGTGTATGGTTAAAATAGGCGGGAAAGGGAGGGATAATGGAATGATATAAAGATGTAGGACGTATAGGTAAGGGGGAATAGTCGGGATAGGGTTGGAGACTAAAATGAGGCATATTATGTGAAGAGTTATAGCGATTTATGTCTGAGAAATAGAGTTAGTACTACGTTATGGACAAAAGCGTGGGATGTTAGAGGAAATTTAGATAATAACAACAATTATATAACGTGCTGCGATTTGCCTGTGTTGCTTTATATATTTTAGTCCCCTCTCTTTTACACAAAATTAAACACCACTCAAAAATCCCTTTTCATTATTTACAACTATTTCCAATTTCTTACCTCCCCATTTCCTTCTTTATTTTGCCGACTCATTCTCTTTGTTCTCTTTTACACGTTCTTCCGTCTTTTGCCCTCGGCTTTTCTTACCACTCTCGCCGCCCGCTATTCGCCTCCCATCTCCTTGCCCCCTCCCTGTCCCTGTCCCTCCCTCGCTTTGCGTGGATACAATGATGATTACGAGTGACAGTGCTTAATAGATTTCCGGGGCATATGGAAGTGACATCTGAGAATGCTGAGTTTGCTATTGAGTCAGCATTTTAATTTTGAATGAAAACGATTCATACGCTCTGATTTTTTTGTTATGGAAGCGATCCCGCCCAATTTGTCACTTCCACTCCCCCCCCACTCTTTTCCCTGTCTTCATCCCCCCCTCTCTTCTCCCCTCCCCCCCCCCCCCTCTCTTTCCCAGGGACAATTTCCCGGCCAAAATTTAATAGGGTTGTTCATTTTCCGAATCTATTAGGTATATTTCCGTATATCATGGCAGCCCCTTTTTGTACGGCCAGATGCTTCAAGTTTTCATCAAAACTTAGCTTTCGTCATAATTGTTGGAAAAAGTGATTCGTGGTCATAGTTTTACATGCAAATCACCAATCAAAAACCGTGGGATGAAACTTTGCATCCCTCACACAATAAACTAACATTCTAATTATACTCAGCTTGAGCAGAGCTCACGAGAGTATATTAAACTTTGATTGGATAACGGTTGGTGCTACAGGTATAAAGGATCGAGAGGAGAGTATATAGACTCCCATATATCAAAAGAATCATCAGTATCGAAAAAAAATTTGATTAAAGCAATTGTCACGTCCGTCCGTTCTCCCTTTTCTCTTTTCTCGTTAATACGAAACTTGAGTAATTTTGAGAGGTATCCTGATGAAATTTTGCTAAGTGGGTTCCTGGGCACTCACCTCAAAATCGCTATAAAAATGAACGATAGTCGGAATATAAACCACGCCAACTTTTTCGATATCGGAAAATTTCGCAAAAAATCGCAAAAGGCTATAATCCATTACCAAAGGACGGATAAAGCGATTATAAAGCTTGTAGGTCTAGTTGAATTAGACGCAGAAACAAGAATATTAGTAAAAATTTGGGACAAATGACGTGGCACCGCCCTTTTCATTTAATTTGACTAGGATACTTTAATGCCATAAGTCGAACAAAAATTTACCAATCCTTGTGAAATTTGGTGGGGACTTAGATTCTAGGACGCTAACTTTTTTCTGTGAATGTAAAAATGGCGAATCGGTTGAAGGCCCCCCCACGCGCAGTTTTTATACACAGTCGGCCGTCTGTCCTTCCGTCGGCGTTAACAACATAACTTGAGCAAAAATCGATATATCTTTACTAAACTCAGTTCACGTACTTATCTGAAACTCCAATTGTATTGGTATAAAAATGGCCGAAATCCGGACTATGACCACGCCACTTTTTCGATATCGAAAATTACGAAAAATGAAAAAAAATGCCATAATCTAACCAAATACGAAAAAAGGATAAAACATGGTAATGGATGGTTTAATGACGCAAAATATAACTTAGAAAAAAACTTTTGTAAAATGGGTGTTAAGTCGAGCATTAAGCCCATATATTAAGTTAGAAGAAAATTGAAAAGTTCTGCAGGGCGAAATCAAAAGCCTTGGAATCTTGGCAGGAATACTGTTCGTGTATTACATATATTAAATAAATTAGCTGTTACCGACAGATGATTGTGTCACAGACCTTGGTTGACATGTTGTAAGAGGGCTGGATTGAATTCACATTTTCAGCCCCACCCCGATGAATATCGTGCCTTTACTGTCGAACATATTATACATACTACATACCTCTCCTTTATTCAAAACCCTCATTAATATTTAATTTGAAATACCCCATAATAGTAAAAAAACATTATTAGAGTTAATCCCTTGGTCCAACCTTTATAAGCGATATCTCGAAAGGCGCCGTCACTTATAGACTAAGCCCACTCCCTTTTTAAAACACACTCATTATCACCTTTCGTTTGATACCCATGATTGTACAAATGTAACCAGCTTGCTGGACACAGAGAGTTCTTAGCCCCCAGGGTCCACCCTTTAATGGCGAGTTTAGTCTCACGACACGATGAAATGGTAGTAATACTAGTCCCTATGGAATAAGGGATTACTCCACTCTACATATAGAATAATACTGTGCATCAACAACTTTCTACATATGAACTAACCTATATCGATAACCAAAACAAAAGTCTAGGGTCACACCTGGGCCACCTTTATGGGAGACTCTCGAAACGGCGTTCCCTATGGAAAAACTAAGATTACTCCATTTTAAAATACTTCCATTAAACCTTATCATATTATGAACAAAACACCAGTATGCAAATTTCAGTTATTACAACGATTCCAATCTTGAATACAGCCTTGTACAAAAGCATTCTAGAGTCACCCTGGGCCACCTTTATGGCGATATCTCGAAAAGGCGACACCTTATACAAGACTACCACTCCCTTTTAAACCCTCTTAATATCTTTAATTTGAACCCATATGTACAAACACATTATAGAGTGTAGTCCCTGGGTCCACCTTATGGCGCAATCTCGAAAAGGCGTCCAACCTATAGATAATAAGGAGCCACTCCTTTCAAAATATTCACTATAACACTTCTGGATACCCGTATCGTAGAAATAAATTCTAGGGTCACTCCAGTCCACCTTTATGGCGATATCTCGAAAAGGAGTACACCTAAAGAACTAAGGCCCACTCGCGATATTATTTAAAAACAGTATCCCCATTACAACGTTTCATTTGATATCCCTATATCGTATCAAACAAATTATAGAGGAGTCAACCCCTATTCCACCTTTATGGCGAATCTCGAAAAGGCGTCCACCTATAGAACTGAGGCCCAAGCCCTATTAAGACTATCTACTATTAGCCCGGTTTCATCTCAACACCCATATTGTTACAACAAGATTATAGAGTAAACCCGCTGGGTCCACTTTTATGGCGATATCTCTAAAGGTGGTCCATTATAGAACTAGGGCCCATGCCCTTTTAAAAATACTCACTAAACACCTTTCCTTGATTACCCCATATTTCCGTTTGCAAAAAAATTCTAGAGTACGCTGGTACACTTTATAGGCGAGTACTCGAAAGGCCGTGTTCCCCTCTAGAAGCTAAGGCCCACTCCCTTTAAAATTACTCACTAGCACATTTCTTTGATACCCATCGTCGAAACAAATTCTAGGGTCACTCCAGTCACCATTTATGGCCGATATTGTGCGAAAAAGGGAGTACACCTAAAGAAATAACGCCCAATCCACTTTAACACCCATATAACACACTTGTTATTTTTGATACCCATATGGTACAAACAAATTCTAGAGTCACCCCTGTTCCACCGTTATGAGCGTATGTGATCTCGAAAAGGGCGTACACCTATAGAAATGAGGCCCACGCCCTTTTAAAATACTCATGAGACAGCATTCATGTTTCATGACACCTATATTTACAAACCATATGTTATTAGAGGTCACCCCTTGGTCCAGCCTTTATTGGCGACATATCTAAGAGGTGGTCCTACGTTGTAGGATGAGAACTAGGGCCCACGACCGTTATGAAAATACCGCATTAACATCGTTCATATTGATTAATCCCACATATCGTTATAAAAACAAAATCTAGAGGTCATACTGTGGTGCAGCTTAATGGCGATATACCTAAATAGCCAGTCCACGCCATAGAAGATCTATGGCTAATGTCCGTTTAAAAACTCTTTACATACCCTATCCCATTTGATGCCCATATGTCATGAAAAACCAC
>JARSSU010001257.1:0-14667 GCA_029619165.1 Eurosta solidaginis | reverse complement strand
GTGGTGTTAGGATTGAACTCATAAACTACTTACTGAATTTGAATGTTCGCCATGTATACCTTCAAAGTTATGCAGTACCAAAGATCGTTTGTATGGTGAGGGCCACGCCCCTTTTATATATCGAAATTATTTTTAACACTAAACCTTCCCGTTGATCGAGGACCTATAACCACACAGAATGTTAATTTTTATATATATATGATATTCTAAAATATTATAAAGTACTATATACGCAGAACGTATTCTAATACAGGAGATCTCATTCACGCATAGCTAAAGCCCAAGAAAGTATTAATAATACTTTGATAAATAAATAGTATATTTCCAAAATTGGGGAAATTAACATTAAATGTCGCTAAGTCGAAACTTTAATCTATTAAGGGAACAAAAACACTGTGCTTCTAGACGCTCGTAAGTAGGAGCCCCAAATCAAAGTAATGGATAAATATAAAGAGAAATAGATTTTGGAGTATATTGGATAGCAAATTTCACTTTGCGAGACTCTGGATTTATATTGGTAACAGCAACAAATATGTTTTTCGTTATTTCAACTAATTAGATGCGTTTTCAACATATATTAAATTGATTACATATAAACAAATAATAAGATCCAATAATTTCCTATGCTGAGCCTATATAGTTCACATCTCGTCGAGAGCAAATGAGAAACTCGGACGATTTGAGCGATATACTGCGACTTTGTAGCGGCTCAACCGCCAACCACACAGAACGGGCAATTTAAACGACGACATTCCAATAAAGTTTTATATGAAAATGTAAAATTTTCAGGAATAGATTCTTTTTGATTACATTTTCAGATAGATTGTTTTGAGATACTGACCTACTAGAAAAGGAGTTGATCAGTAAAGATATTGTCAAAGAACAGAAATACTCTTGCCCTTGACAGAAAGATCCCCAATATATTTAAAAATATTGAAGAACATTCTCTACTACATAAATAACAAACAATACTACAATATGACTTCGTACAAAATTTTAGTTAATAGTACAGACCAATATATAAAGAAGTAGCTTTAAGTTACATACTTATGTATCTAAAACATATTATACACATATACTGAAGTTTTAACATAAGTATATAGGATATTTTATGTTGATGTGATTTTGTTGCCAGTACACTAAAAATATCGCACACTAAAGAAGATCAAATCAGTTATCATCGGTTAGGAATTTCCCACATATGCTCTCAAATAAAATTTTTAATTTTCATCAAACACTCGCGTGAGTAAGTAAACTAATATGTAATAAATTTGAAAGTAAAGAGTGGGCAAATCGGTACATAACGTGTTCAAAGGTTGGTTTTGTTTGTTTCAGTATTTTGAACTTAGCTCACTATCGATCTAGGTGCACACTACATGTTATACCTACTTTGAGGGGTAGAATAATTATCATAATTAGCCCGTGTTAAGCTCAAGAAATCTTAGTATACAAAGATCTATTATATCGAGCATCTACCTTATCTCCGAATAAACTATATCAATAAAACTACCAAGTACTAGAATAAAATCGAAACGTTCCATGCATCTCCAAAGTTAGTCTGAAAAAACATAGCGAGACAGCAAATATGAGAAATAATGCTTATCGTGAGTTGAATAGGAAACCAAAGTGCATAGCATGAACAAGAAACAATACTGGATAAGGACTTTACTACTGTTCCATTGAGGGAGGGTGACTGGGAGTGTGTGGTGTGTAGGGGTGGTCTTTACGCAAAAAACAGATTTTTTGGGTAGCACTAGCGACTTGATATGTAGGTATCGCCCAGACATTTTTATACTCAGCTGAGCAGAGCTTACAGAGTATATTAACTTTGTTCGCATAACGGTACCCCGTAAACGGCATAAACTAATCGAGATAGATACAACAGACTCTATATATCAAACTGATCTGGGCGCAAAAGAAATCATTTAGCATGTCCATCCGTCCATCGGTCCGTCCGTCCTTCTGTCCGTAGAAAACGATGACTTGAGTAAATTTTGAGGTATCTTACTCAAGTTTGGTAAACCGTAGGTCCTGGGCAAGGCACTCATCTCAGATCGCTATTTAAGATGAACGAAATCGGCATATATACCACGCCCGACTTTTTCGATATCGAAAGTTTCGAAAACTCGAAACAGTGAGATAATTCATTAACAAATAAAAACAAGTAAGGAAGGCTAAGTTGGGTGTACAACCGAACAATACATACTCAGCTGAGAGCTTTGGAGACAAAATAAGGGAAAATCACCATATAGGAAAGGAAACTACGAGAACCCTGGAATGTGTTTGTATGATATTGGGTATCAATGGAAGGTATAAGAGAGTATTTAAAAGAGAGTGGGCCATAGATCGAGATGTGATGCTATTTCGGGATATCGCCATAAAGGTGGACTCAGGGGTGACTCTAGAATGTGTTGTATATGTTTGTGTTTGTATATGGTTTCAATGAAAGGTGGTAATGAGTATTTTAAAAGGGAGTGATCCTTGTTCTATAGGTGACGCCTTTCCAGATATCGCCATAAAGGTGGACCAGGGGTAACTCTAGAATGGTTTGTACATATGGGTACCAAGGAAAGGTGTTAGTGATTATTTAAAGGTGTGGTCATTAGTTCAATAGGTGGACGCCTTTCGAGATATCGCATAAAGGTGGACAGGGGTGACAATAAATGCGTTTGTACGTATAGGGTATAAAATGAAAGGTGTTAATGAGTATTTTGAAGGGAGTGGGCCTTAGTTCTATAGGTGGACACGCCTTTCGAGATCGCCATAAAGGTGGACCAGGGGTGACTCTAGAATGCGTTTGTACGATATGGGTATCAAATGAAAGATGTAATGATTATTTAAAAAGGGAGTGGGCCTTAGTTTTATAGGTGGACGCCTTTTCGAGATATCGCCATAAAGGTGGACCAGTGGTGGCTCTAGAATGCGTTTGTACGATATGGGTATCAAATGAAAGGTGTTAATGTTTTTAAAGGAGTGGCCCTTAGTTCTATAGGTGGACGCCTTTTCGAGATATCGCCATAAACCAGGGGTGACAATAAAATGCGTTTGTACGATATGGTAGCAAATGAAAGTCTTATGAGTATTTTGAAGGGAGTGGGCTTTAGTGTTCAGAGGTGGACGCCTTTTCGAGATAGCGCCAAAGGTGACCAGGGGTGACTGTAGATGTGTTTGTACGACACGGTATCAAATGAAAGGTGTTAATGATTATTTAAGGGAGTGGCCTAGTTTATATGGGTGGACGCCTTTTTCGGATATCGCCATAAGGTGGACCAGGTGACTTAAAATGCGTTTGTACAATATGGGTTTCAAATGAAAGGTGTTAATGTATATTTTAAAGGAGTGGGCGCTTAGTTCATAGGTGACGCCTTTTTCGGATATCGCCTTAAGTTGGACCATGTGTGACTCTAGTATTTGTTTGTTATTGTTTAAATTAGGTTTTGTGTTTGTGGGTGTTGTGTGTTTGTTGGGTGTTTGTTGTTTTTTTTTGTATTGGTATAGAATTATGGCATTTTTTTTTGATTTTTCCAAATTTTGGATATCGAAAAAGTGGGCGTGGTCATAGTCGGATTTCGCCCCTTTTACGAACGCCAAGTAATTGAGTTCAGATAATACGTGAACTTAAGTTTAGTAAAGATATATCGACTATTTTGCTCAAGTTAATCGTGTTACCGGCGCGAGACGGAAGGTCAGACGGCCGACTGTGGGTACTAAGTGCAACTGGCGTACGGACTTCACCGATTTCGCCATTTTCACAAAAACTGTTATCGTCATAGAGCTTTGCCCATTACCACATTCATAAGCGAATTGTACATTTTTCGGGTCTTCGACTTATGGCCTTAAAGTATTCGTAGGAGCACATTAAATGAAAGTAGGGCGAGCCACGCCATTTTGAAATTTCTTTTATTTTTGTATTTTGTTGCACCATAGCATTACTGGGAGTCAGAATGATTGACATAAGATGGTACTCTGAATATAGACTGTCAAAGAATAGTGACTGTTTTCCTGAGTTTGACTTAAAAAATGTCTTTGTTAAGAGTGGGCCGTTGTTCTTCATCGTCCGTTTGACGTGCTACAGTTTTAATTAGAGAGATTATAGTAGATGAAGGCCCGTATATTGTTCCTACCTAAGTTGGTCGTTCAAGGCGACTGCGGCCCGCAAATTTCATACATATATCTTCAGCGACTGCCAATTACAAGCTGCAAAACTTTGAAATTACTTTCTTTCAGAGTGGCGGTGCCCCACGCCTATGTCGAAATTTCACTCATCTTTCGATTCTGCGTCCATAGTTCAGACCCACCTAGCGCAAGCTCATCGCTTTATCCGACTGTGCTAGATGAATTATCGCGCTTATTTCGATTTGTCGAAATTTTCGATATCGAAAAGTGGCGTGATTATAGTCCGATATCGTTCATTTTAATTGCGATCTGAATGGTGCCCAGGAACTTTACAATACCCCATTTTTCAAAAATTTCTCCCAATTTCATCTTACAATAAAACTTGAAAAGTAAAATATCATTGATTCAAACCTATGTTTGCTAAGTTACAGCTTATTCTAGTCTATGACCCTTTTAAATTGTTTTATATCTAAGTTGCCCGTGGTCTTTAACCGATCCCGTCCATTTTTTTTCCAGAATATTTTCTGCTATAAGGAAAATATGTGTACACAATTTCATTATGTATGTTAGTTTTTCTTCTGAGTTAGGCTCCCGAAACATAGAAAATTGCTTAACCCTCAAAGAGGCGTGCCACACCCTTTTCAAAAATTTTAGTGTTTTTCCAATTTAATGTTATAATTCCTTTAGAAAGTAAAATTCTGTTGACACAAAGCTCTTTAAACGCTAAGGATATAGCTTATTATTTTCCGTCCTACCGACTACGACCCTTTTAAAAATTTTTTACATAAAAGTGGGCGTGGTCATTGACAGATCTCGTCCCGTTTTTTTTCTAGAAATATTTCCTGCTGTAGGGAAAATTTTTTTGTACCCAATTTTATTACGATCCGTTGATTTTTTCTTCGAGTTTGAGCTTCCCGAAACATAGAAAATTTCTTAGTCTAAAAGGGGCGGTGCCACGACCCTTTTTTTAAATTTGGAAGTTTTTCCTATTACTGTTATAAAGCCACTGGAATGAAATTACCATTGTATAAAACTCTTTTTATAATCTTTTGTTTAGTTTCACTTTGCTGTTGTCTCTAATCAATCTTGCAATTTAAATTGATACAACTTTCTCGGTGTCCGATTGAGGAATTTTTGCACGCATGTATAACTCCGAAGACATGCATACTAATTTGCAAGAATGCGATAAATTAATCGAATAACAGAGTTATTGGTAAAGATATGTGCTCACAAGCATAAAAAACTAAGTCCCAACAAACCGGCTAGCTACAGCGATCCCTTATCCGTGGAGTCTGAGACTTTGCGTTGTTTGCTTGTAAACCATTGATATTTGTATAGCCACGTTCTCTTCTAAGTCGAGCGACGAAAGAACGCAAAACTCGGTAATTTCCCTAGCATGTATTTAAACAACACTGGGAACATTTCAGGCTGTCCAAATCAATCTGTTGTTTATTATTACGTTTTCTTTCTTTGTTTAAGCGCGAAAATTAAACATTTTTAATTATCAATATTTGTTGTGTTTTGGAACACCTATCTTGGCGTATTTTTTTTTATCTTTTCGTTGTAAACACTCGTGATAATTTGCAATACATATTTTTTAATTTACTGGTGAAAAAAAAATAAATAAAAGCAAATATTGATAAAAAAGAGCAAAATGAGTGATATGTGAAAACTGTTTGGTAAATTACTAATTAATAAAGAAACTGAGAAATAGGTGTAGTACTCTTTCAGATGGGTTCTCTTTCTCTTCTCATAGACCAGATGAAATTCGTGCCCGTAGGCAGGAAGAAGTTGTTTAATGAAATCGTTAGATGCTGTTTTTTCGGGAAAGATCCACTCCTCTGAAGACTCTGATACCGAAACAAAGATCATGTAAAGATGAAAAATTTTCGGAGCGACTCTTGATGCGATGAATCAGAAAGATTTTAAGATGCACCTGAGATTTAAACGTGAACTGTGGAATACTTAGTAGTAATGATCCAATAAATTAGTCATATACTGTTTGTGGTAAATACAAGTAAATAATCGCTAAATTATTGTTTCTCCTGAGTGAGATATTCGCAATCTCAATTATGCCGCTGATCCATCTATCGGTGGAAGCGCCACCAGTTTACGCCAAAAGTCTGTATATACATGCATATATTATCTGTTGGTACGTTAGGCAACACGTTGACACTCAGCGTCAACTAGGTACTGTGTACTTGTTTGGGTGGCTCAGTATCCGTACTTTTTTGTGGTGTCCATACTAACCGATGAACACATATAGTGACACACAGGGGCTTATTGTTGCATGAAACTGCAAGAAATTTGTGTGAAAGACGTATCTTCCGGTTGTAATTGGGGCAATCGATTGCACACATAAACCATTGTGTCATTAGCAAAGAATTGTAGGAAATGTACTTTAATAGGAGAAAGACATACAGCATAGTGGTTCCAGCTCCGTAGTCGAACTTGCTAACAAAAATTTATCGACATATTACCTGTGGTGAACCAGATCGCTTCACGATTATACGATATGAAGCTGATCACAAACTCCGTTGAAGTACGCAGAAAGGTCTATGGTGAGGAATGTTTTCCACAAATCGCATGTTCATCATAGGAATTCCGCGTATCCTTCGAACAAGTGGATAGTCTCACCGTTCAAAGACTAGGAAATTTACAAAGTACAGACCCCCTAATTCACATACTGAGGATGAAGCAGATGAATCCGGTATTTGATGAAAGCACTTCACAGGAACAGCAAACTTTTGCAACTATTTGATATACAGCATCATATCATTTAATGTGCTAAGTGGTTATCATGAAAGAAATAAATATACATATTTTACTTTCATATATATGTTTGGGTCATCATTTAATCCGTTTATAGTTGAAGCAAGATCAGATTACTGGTTCCAGAAATTTGTCTTTTAACAAGACTATGGTGGCAGACTAGTGAATAACTTGGCTTTTTTAAGTATCACCCTACCTGTGACGGGCCCAGAATCTTCTTTCACAAGTGTCTTAACATAACTTTCCATCAAAGGAAATAATTGGTAAAATGATGTGGCTACAATAAGCATGTCATTACTGTACAGCATATCAATCGTATGAAATTTGTATACTTAGGAAAAAAGTTGATGTTTGAAATAAATAATCGATTACATGTTGACCTATCCTAATAGAAACGTCGTAATTTACAGGTTTTAATAAGGTCGTATCTCAGGAAGCGGTTAACAAAGGTTGTAACTGAAAAAAAATTTTTGACAGAAGAGATATGAATTAGAAAAGAGACAAATTGAGCCACTTTCACATCTTTTTTCAGAAAATTTTGTTCTTCAATTACAACCTTTTATACGTCCTGAGACACGTCCTTGTTAAAAAGTTTTAAGTTACACCTTCTATTAGGATAGTGGATGTGCTGCATAGTGTCGATATACCATTGAAGCTATATAACTTTAACAAATTTGCTTAAAATAATAACCTTTTTTAAATAAATTTTTTTACATTTTATTTACTCTGTTTCAATGGGCTTTATTTGCTGATAATCACAATAACGTTGACACAGAACACCTATGAACCGAAAAATTTCAGTTGAATTTTATCAAAATTCGTCAAAAAATACTTCTTTTTTATTTCCAATATTTCAAGAAAAATCTCCTTAAATGTTGTAACTGAAGATATGAAGAGCAATCTAGAAAGCGGTTTTGAAAAAATCTAAAATTTCATAAAAAACACCGTTTAACATACCATAGTTCTAGTAGAAATTAAGATTAATTTTTACTTCAATTTCCTAACATATAAAGCAATTTAAAATAAAATGTGTGTGTGTTATGCACACTGTTTTAGGATTAATAACATCAAACATTTAGTAATGAACTTACACGTGCGAACAGAAAAATAGCAGTGTCAATTTTTAATAATTTCGTCACTAAATACGTTATTTTATTTCCGATACTTTACGAAAAACTTCCATAATTTTTTTTTAACTGAAGCTATGAAAACAATATAGAAAGCGTGTTAGAAAACGCAAAAATTTAGCGAAATTTTGAACCTCTTATTTATGGTACTATGAGTTTTTGAGTATACAATTTGTAGCAAAATCAATTTTAGTATAACAAAGGACATTCTCATTGATTTTTGAAGTTTTTTGAGGGTGTTTGAGATTTTCACCTATAAAATCTGAAACAGTTTTTTATGAAAGAAAATCTGAAGGACTTTGTGGTAAAAATACTCAAAAATCAATGCGAAATATATAAAACATGTACTTTGTTATACTAAATGACTGGGCTACAAATTGCATACTCCAAAAGTTCTAAGAACCGCAAATAAAAAGTTCAAATTTAGGTAAAATTTTCTCAAATTTTTGAAAACGTTTTTGAGATGGGTTTGCAAAGTGCATAGAAGCTTTTCTCTAGAAATATCGGAAATGAAAAAGTATTAAAGTGACGAATTTGATGAAAATGACACTGCTATTTTCTCTCTCACAGTTTATGTTTATCACAAGTTAAAAATTCGATTCAACTTTTTTGAAAGTTAAAACTAAGCTTAAGAAAAAGGTATTCAGTCCACAAAATTCCATAAAGTCCCAAAAAACTTAATCGATATACTCTAATATAAAGCATAAATTTGGCTCGCAAGTAAAATATACAGATATGTAAGTTACAAGTAATCTAAATTGGACTGTAGCACACTATTGAAGTATTGGAAGTAATGAAAATGTTTACATGACCACGTAAGACGCTCTACCTTATTTCGAATAGTTTATAAATTCATTAATACACAAATTTTCAAACCACCTCGAATGTTTTCTGTATTGCTTCAAACTCGAAATGTGTTCTAATACGTCTGTCGCTATTGCCTTGTAAACATGGTATTTGAAAATTAAAAAAAAGTCTTATTTCATAAATTGTTTGACCTATTAATACTTATAAACTTTATTCAAAAACGCCATATCTCAGAATTTGTTTCATATGAAACTGTATTGCATTCGCGCTCAGATAAGGTTTTTCGAAACAAATTCTGAGCGTTTTTAAACAAATTCTCGATATAGTATTTTTGAATAAAATTTAAAAGGGGTAGTAGTTCGAACAATTTATGAAATAAGACGTTTTTAAAATTTTCTAGTACCATGTTTACACGACAATAGCGACCGAAGTATTAGAACACGTTTTGAATTTGTGCTGCGGTTGTTGTGCCGATCTGATATGGCATGCGATTTAAAATTGTATTTGGCATTAAATCCACATCATAATCATCTTCATCTGAATATTGATTATTTTTATAGTTATCGGAATTCTCTAACTCTGAGCTGAAACAGAACACGTTTTTCTCAAAAATATATATTAATTATTACTGTTGGTTGTTATACCAAGCCAATCTGTGGCTGAACCCGTGCATTCTGTATAATTGGAAGCATTTCCCAGCGAAGCAGGACTCGACATTGTTTCGCAATCATCACCTTCCTCATCAGTATCACCACTACTCATATCACCACCAGTGGAGGCATTCAATGTTCTAGTTTGTGCATATACATCACACGCAGTGAATGGACGCTTTTTATCTTGTTTAGATTTGAGGCGATAGTATGAGTTCGATTTTGTTTGCTGCTTAAGATATAAAATATTTGTGTTTATGGTTTGTATGCAATCACTTTAAACCCTACCTTGTTGTTGTTGTTGTAGCGATAAGGTTGCTCCCCGAAGGCTTTGGGAGTGTTATTGATGTGATGGTCCTTTGCCGGATACAGATCCGGTAAGCTCCGGTACCACAGCACCATTAAGGTGCTAGTCCGACCATCTCGGGAACGATTTATATGGCCACACTAAGGATCTGGGATGTTAGCACCCCATTTCTGGAATTTTATAACAAAACGTATGTCAAATAATTGGTCACTAATTGGTCATAATTGGTCAGCAGGTTTCAGTAATTGGTCAGCATTAGAAAAAATTTATGGAAATTTTAAAATTTTCATGGTCGGGTGTGGGATGTGAGCACCCCATCGGTGGATTTTCGATTCGAAAGGTATGCCAAATAATTGGTCACTAATTGTCATAATTGGTCAGCGGGTCCCACTCATTTGTCAGCCATAGAAAATTTTTTATGGCCATTTAAAGTTTTCCAAGGGAAAAACAATTTTCCTGTTTAAACGCCCTGTATACATAAATTTTTAAAAAAAAATTATGCCAATTAATTGGTCATAATTGGTCAGCAGGTTTCGTTAATAGGTCAGCAATAGGAACTTTTTAATTTATTTTTAAAGTTTTCTTTGTTATCGGATGTTATCGTGTTATCGGATGTTAGCACCCCATCGGTGGATTTTTAAATCGAAAAGTATGCCAAATAATTGGTCACTAATTGGTCAGCGGGTCCCACTAATTGGTCAGCCATAGAAAATTTTTTATGGCCATTTAAAATTTTCCAAGGGAAAAACAATTTTCCTGTCTAGACACCCTGTATACATAAATTTTCCAAAAAAAATTATGCCAATTAATTGTCACTAATTGGTCATAATTTGCCGGCAGGTTTCGTTAATTGGTCAGCCATAGGAACTTTTTAATTAATTTTTAAAGTTTTCTTTGTTATGGGATGTTACCCTGTTATCGGATGTTAGCACCCCATCGGTGGATTTTGAAATCGAAAAGCATGCCAAATAATTGGCCACTAATTGGTCACAATTGGTCAGTGGGTCCCACTAATTGGTCAGCCAAGATAATTTAAAATTTTCCAAGGAAAAACAATTTTCCTGTCTAGACACCCTGTACACATAAATTTTCCAAACAAAATTATGCAAATTAATGTTCCCTAATTGGCATAATTGGTCAGCAGGTTTCGTTAATTGGTCAGCCATAGGAATCTTTTGATTAATTTTTAAAGTTTTCTTTGTTATCGGATGTAACCCTGTTATCGGATGTTAGCACCCCATCGGTGGACTTTCGAATCGAAAAATATGCCAAATAATTGGTCATAATTGGTCAGCGGGTCCCACTAATTGGTCAGCCATAGAAAATTTTTTATGGCCATTAAAAATTTTCCAAGGGAAAAAAAATTTTCCTGTCTAAACACCCTGTATACATAAATTTTCCAAAAAAAATTATGCCAATTAATTGGTCACTAATTGGTCATAATTGGTCAGCAGGTTTCGTTAATTGGTCAGCCATAGGAACTTTTTAATTAATTTTTAAAATTTTCTTTGTTATCGGATGTTACCCTGTTATAGGATGTTAGCACCCCATCGGTGGATTTCAAATCTAAAAGTATGCCAAATAATTGGGCACTAATTGGTCATTATTGGTCAGCGGGTCCCTCTAATTGGTCAGCCATAGACAATTTTTTATGGCCAATTAAAATTTTCCAAGGAAAAACAATTTTCCTCTCTAGACACCCTGTATACATATGTTTTCCAAAAAAATTATGCCAATTAACTGGTCAGTAATTGGTCATAATTCGTCAGCAGGTTTCGTTAATTGGTCGGCCATAGGAACTTTTTAATTAATATTTAAAATTTTCTTTGTTATCGGATGTTATCGTCTTATCGGATGTTAGCACCCCATCGGTGGATTTTCAAATCGAGAAGATGCCAAATAATTGGTCACTAATTGTGCATTATTGGTCAGCGGGTCCCTCTAATTGGTCAGCCATAGAAAATTTTGTATGGCCAATTAAAATTTTCCAAGGAAAAAAATGTCCTCTCTAGACACCCTGTATACATATATTTTCCAAACAAACTTATGCCAATTAATTGGTCAATAATTGGTCAGCAGGTTTCGTTAAGTGGTCAGCCATAGGAACTTTTTAATTAATATTTAAAGTTTTCTTTGTTATCGGATGTTATCGTGTTATCGGATGTTAGCACCCCATCGGTGGATTTTCAAATCGAAAAGTATGCCAAATAATTGGTCACTAATTGTTCATAATTGGTCAGCCATAGAAATTTTTTTATGGCCATTTAAAATTTTCCAAGGGAAAAACAATTTTTCCTGTTGTTGTTGTTGAGCAATGCTCGCCCCACCTAATAGCCGCGACCGATCACAAATTGTCATCAATATCCTCTAACGGGAGTCCAAGGAAACTTGCCGTTTCAAAAGGGGTGGACCATAAGGAAAGGGGTGTTAGAGGCGTTGGTTCCACATTACAATTAAAGAGATGGTTGGTGTCATGTGGGGACACATTGCAAGCGGGGCATACATTTTGTATGTCGGGGTTGATTCTGGATAGGTAAGAGTTTAACCTGTTACAGTATCCAGAACGAAGTTGAGCAAGAGTGACACGCGTTTCCTGGGGAGTATGCGTTCCTCTTCGCGAGTTCTGGATATTTTTCTTCAAGCACTGGATTCACCGGGCAATTCCCGACATAAAGGTCCGACACCTGTCTATGGAGTTCACCAAGGAGCTGCTTGTGTTTTTTCGCTTCATACGGCTGGGTTCTCAGGTGCCGTATTTCCTCAAAATGCTTACGGAGATGACTCCTTAGGCCCCTAGGCGGTGCTGGTTCGTCAATCAGATGTCTGTTGGGATGCCCAGGTTTTTGGGTATTCAACAGAAACTGTTTGGTCAGCACCTCATTTCTCTCCCTGATGGGGAGTATTCTCGCCTCATTATGCAGATGGTGTTCTGGGGACATAAGAAGACAGCCCGTGGCGATTCTGAGAGCAGTATTTTGGCAGGCCTGTAGTTTCTTCCAGTGGGTGATTTTTAGGCTTGGCCACCATATGGTGACGCGTAGCACGTAATCGGCTGGCTAATTGCTTTGTATGTAGTCATGAGCGTTTCTTTATCTTTTCCCCAGGTACTGCCATCAAAGGATTTGAGGATTTTATTACGGCTCTGAATTCTCGGAACAATTGCGGTTGCGTGCGCACCAAATGTAGATCCTGATCAAACGTCATACCCAAGATTTGGGGTGTAGGACAGTCGGTAGCGTAGTGCCATCGACGTGGATGTTCAATATGGTCGCTATTGGAGCGTCCATGTTGTAAATAAGGTCGCGGAAGATTTAGTCGGTGACAATGCCAGGTTTCGCGAGGCGAAAAAACTGGAGAGATCAGGGAGATAGCCGTTTATTTTATTGCATAGCTCATCGATCTCTGGGCCTGGGCCTGTGGCCATTATTGTGCAGTCATCGGCGTAGGAAACGATTGTGACTCCTTCCGGTGGTGAAGGTAGCTTAGATATGTAGAAATTAAACAAAAGTGGGGATAGGAGACCACCCTGTGGCACCCCTTGTTTAATTCTCCTTTGTTTTGATGTTTCGTTTCTGAATTGCACCGATGCCTGCCGACCACCCAGATAATTTGCGGTCCACCTTTTAAGACATGGGGGAAGGGTAGACCCTTCCAGGTCTTGCAGTAACGTTGACGTTGGTTGACCGTATCAAAAGCTTTTGATAGGTCTAGCGCTACGAGTACTGGTATTGATTCAAGCCGCAATTTATCTGGGTGCTAATGACATTTAGAGCGGAGGTAGTGCTATGGAGTTTTCTGAAGCCATGCTGATGAGGGGCTAGCTGCAAATGTGGTTGGAAATAAGGGAGCAAAATGGCTTCAAGCGTCTTTGCCACTGGCGATAGGAGAGATATCGGACGATATGACTCACCTACGTTAGCTGGTTTCCCAGGCTTTAGTAGCGGGACCACCTTGGCCATTTTCCCTTTCTCGGGTATGACAAAGGTGGAAAGAGACAGGTTGAAGACATGCGCTAAATATTTGAAACCCTCTTTCCCTAGGTTTTTAAGCATCGGCATGGCTATGCCGTCTGGGCCCACTGCTTTGGATGATTTAGCGCGACCAATGACGTCCTCAACCTCTCTAGCGGCGATGGTGATTGGTGACTCGCTGAATTTGTGTTTATGTGCGTGTCTATTGGCTCTCCGTCTATCTTTGTCGACCGTAGGATGCATTATATATTGTCGGCAGAAAGCGCTCGCGCATTTTTTCGCATCCGACAGCACCTTATCGCCAAAGGCGATGGAAACTTTGTCTTTGTGCTTAGTCGGATTCGATAGGGACTTTACGGTGGACCGAGTTTACCTACACCGGTAGAGAGGTTACAACCTCTTAGGTGCTCTTCCCCTTTCGCCCGCTTGTGTTCGTCCACAAGCAATCTGATGCGTTGGTTTATATCCCTTATTTGGGGGTCGCCTGGATCAAGCTGTCTTATAAGGTCGCGATCCCTCGCTAAGCTCGCGGCCTCCGCCGGGAAGTGGGCCCGGATTTCGGGAATTCTCCCGGCTGGAATGAAATGTGCCGAGGCGGATTCAATGACCTTACGGAAGGCACGCTCCCCTTGGCGGGCATCAGTCGGAATAGGGAGGGAAGCAAATCTGCCGTCTGTTGCAGTATTATATTCTTCCACTTTCCTTTTTGAAGTTATGAAAGTGCGTTTTTCGGTGACGATGAAGTCGGCGGTACGCTCGAACGAAATAAGTATGGGCAGGTGGTCGGATGCCAATGTTACCATCGGCTGCCAGTTGACGCAGTTTACGAGTTCTGCGCTCACGATGAGATATCTGGCGAGCTATGACAGCTTCCTACCATACGTGTGGGGGCGTCTCCGTTTATTGTGCAGAACGTC
>JARSSU010001255.1:0-72124 GCA_029619165.1 Eurosta solidaginis | reverse complement strand
GGCATGATGCGACACATACATACGTACATATATAGCATTCGCTGCGTTATTTAACTTCGGGCGTAGGTTTATAGGTATGTATGAATGTACATCACTACATAGTATAAAACAAAGTCGCTTTTTCTGTCCCTATGTCCCTTTGAATGCTTAAACCTTTAAAAATACGCAACGGATTTTGATGCGCTTTTTTTAATAGATAAAGGGTGATTGAAGAGGAAGGAACGGATGAACATATTTGGCTGAAAATTGGTGGAGGGGTAGCTTAGAACCAGGAGACAGACATAAGATAATTTTTATCCCGTTCTGGCTAGGGTCTTGAGATCAAAACGTGGACCTGGGTAATCCTGGGATATGTTTGTACAATATGGGTATCAAGCGGAAGCTGTTTATGAGTACTTTGATATGGTGTATCGGTCTCGAGATATAAGCGAAAACGTGGACCCGGGTACCCCTGGAAAGTGTTTATACAATATGGATAACAAATGAAAGCTGTTGATGAGTACTTTAGTACAGAGTAATTTTTATACCGCTGGGTGACTAGGGTCTCAAGATATAGGCCAAAACCTGGACCCGGATACCCCTAGAATGTGTGTGTAATAGGGATATCAAATGGAAGCTGTTGCTGAGAGCTTTAAAGCAATTTTCATTGTGATATTCGATTTAGTCGCATCAACCTGGCAAAAGTGATAAATATGCATGCGAAGCCGAAATAAAGACATGAATTAATAACACCCACATAACTATTTACATACGTCCTATTCGATTTGCCTGGCAATAAGGGATGAAGAAGAATGGGAAATACTTGAGAAAAGAGAAAAGATGGAAGGAGAAGGAGACTTAGAAAGAGATAGAGTGAGACGAAGATAGAGATAGATGAAGCGAAAAGACGGAGGGAGGAGTGAATAAAAGGATTAAGAAAAAGTGAGGGGGAGCAGAGTTAGACGAAAAAGCTTTTTAAAATTTATGTAGATAGACCAAATTTAGGGCAGAACAACGTCTGACGGGTCTGCTAGTTATATATAGCTCCGATCGAAATGATTTGTACAGGAAATCTTCTATGATATATTAGAATATATATCACCAAGTTTCACGTTTTTATATTGGAAATTGAGGGAGAAATGGCTAAAAATCTTTCTATCTGAGCGATCGGTTGTATGGGATATATACTATATATAGCTCCGATCAAAGTGATTTTTTCAGAAAATCATCTATGACATATTAAAATATATATCACCGAGTTTCACGTTTATACTTTCTAAGTTGCAGCAGGAATGACCAAAATCGTCTTATCTGAACGATCGGTTGTATGGGAGATGTATGTTATAGTGGTCCGATCCTACCGGATCCGACAAATGTCTAATATAATACAAAAATACATCCTTGTGCCAAATTTGAGATATCTCAAAATTTGAGGGACTAGCGTGCGTTCAAACAGACAGACGGACGAACAGACGGACATGGTTATATCAACTCAGCTCGTCGCCCTGATCAGTTCGGTATACTTAATGGTGAGTCTATCTTCTATATTTCTCAACGTTAGAAACATCGGACCAAAGGTAATATACCATTTCATGTTCATGAAAGGTATAAAAAATAATTAATGCCCAACTGTACTCTATAAAGGTTAATATCTTTAGAAATTAGTCGCAGACGTACATACATGCATATTTTATTCAATTTGAATAAAACTACAAATATGAATGATTTTTTATTTAATTAATGTCGGCGGACGTTTTTGTCTCTCAACTACTACAACATTATACATATTTCACTTTGACATTAATTCATTTACAATTTGCTTTTTACATTCATAAGTGTGTGAGTTGAGAAAAAATTTAATAATTTCATCATAAATCATTTGTATTTTCACCATAATAACTCTGCTGTTCCAGCAGAGGCAAGAGGCCCAACTAAAGCAGCATTTTCTCAAGGCTCTATTACCATGCTCACCATCAAGCCATGTTGGGTATAGGCGTTGAATAATACCCTGTTACAATGGGTATTAGTATTCTCATGCCTTGTGGCTGACCTACAGAACTATAGGGAATAAATTTTGCAATAAACAAATATGCGCTCATTGTAGCTTGGAACAAACTATGAACTAACTTTTTTATACCTTTCATGAACATGAATGGTATATTAACTTTGGTCCGATGTTTGTAACGTTGAGAAATATAGAAGATAGACTCACCATTAAATATACCGAATTGATCAGGGCAACGAACTGAGTTGATATAGCCATGTCCGTCTGTCCGTCCGTCCTTCTGTCTGTTTGAACGCAAACTAGTCCCTCAAATTTTGAGATAAAAAAAAATAAAAATAAATGTAAGGAGCGATAACCTCCGAAGAGATCTAAGGCCGAGCTCTTGATTTTCCCTACAAATTGGCCGGACGGGACCTACATGCTTTATGCCGACTCCGAACGGCATCTGCAAGGCAGATGAGTTTTCACTGAGAGCTTTTCATGGCAGAAATACACCCGGAGCGCTTGCCAAATACTGCCGAGGGGCGACCCCGCTTAGAAAAATTTTCTTCTAATTGAAAAACCTTATTTCTAAAATTTTGATGTTGCTTTGCCCGGGAGTTGAACCCAGGGCATACGGTGTGATAGGCGGAGATATCTCAATGAAATTTGGCAGAAGGATGTATTTTTGTATTATATGAGACATTTGTCGGATCCGATAGGATCGGACCACTATAACATATATCTCCCATACAACCGATCGTTCAGATAAGACGATTTTGGTCATTCCTGCCGCAATTTAGAAAGTATAAACGTGAAACTCGGTGATGTATATTCTAATATATCATAGATGATATCCTGAAAAAATAATTTTCATCGGAGCTATATATAGATATATACCATACAACCGATCGTTCAGATAGTAAGATTTTTGGCAATTTCTCCCTTAATTTCCAATATAAAAACGTTAAACTTGGTGATATTTATTCTAATATATCATAGGAGATATCCTGAAAAAACCATTTTCATCGGAGCTATATATAGTTATATCCCATACAACCGATCGTTCAGATAGAAAGATTTTAGCCATTTCTCCCTTAGTTTCCAATATAAAAATGTGAAACTTGGTGATATATATTTTAATATATCATAGAAGATTTCCTGTAAAAATCATTTCGATCGGAGCTATGTATAATATGTATCCCATACAATCGATCGTTCAGATAAGGGGGTTTTTGCCATTTTTTATTTTATATTTATCTTAAAAATCGTTTAGGTATGTACATCTGTTCACTATATATTTCTTATCTTATACATCCGATTATTTGGAGATTACGAACGAGATGAGAATATTGTTCAGCCCCATTCATGAAAGGTATGAAGTCTTCGGCACAGCCGAAGACAGTGCCGTCCTTCCTTGTTTTTTATTAAAGGTGTGTTCGTTGCTGGAATGACCCATTTAAGTACATAATCCCAAATGATGTATTAAATGTTGTCGCAGTGTAGTTAATAAATATGAATATTTATGCGTCTATAATACAAAATTACATTTTTAGTTTCACATACTCAAGTAGTGGGTAATTTAAAACATAACCGTCATTTAATATATTTTTACCTTTTTATGGTGTTGCAATAAATAAAATACCACGATCGAAGCGATGAATATTTGCGAGCGAAATTTGTTTTATCAAATTTCTGAAAGAAAATTATATTTGCTAATAAATTTTGATGCTTATTGCACAAATATTTTCGAGTAACTGATAAGAAAACCTATTTTTCAAGGTTGAACGCGACATCCAAATACACATTCGAACAAATAAGAAATTTTCCATAATATTCAATCGCATCGTTTGTTTTACATTTTTCTCATATTTCTTAAACATAACCAAAGAGTTTAAAGAGCAACATTGATAGAAACAAAAAGTTCAAGAGAAATGTTCAAAACAAAACTTTTGCACTTGTTCGGCTTTGCATGTCAATATATCTATATGTATTAAGAATAAATGTAAAATTGGCTTATATTAGTTTAATTTAATAGATTTGTTATAAAAATATGTTAAAAGAACATACTTTTATAGACTTTCAACTTTTTGTCTGTGGTTGACCTTTTTGGAGAAATGCCCATATTTAATTTTATTCAAGTGAAGTATTCAAATTCAATACGCATTGACTCCAAGTGTTGATATGATCGTTCTAACCGTCTGAAAAAATGAAAAACTATTTATAATGTGTTTTCAGTGTAATCGCGTTGAATCAAAACGACGTATGCGCAATAGGGTGGTTACAAGGTATATGGTGTATTTTAATTTTTGTTCTATCTTTCGGGGCACCCTCCTAAAATATGCCAATAGATCAGAAAATGATTATTGAAAAGTTTCAGGCCAATCCGATAATATTAACACGTGCCTCATTGAGGTCAAAGTTAGGAAAAACAGCGATTTTTCAGAAAAAATGTTAGTGTTTCGTCAGTAAAAGTGAAAACATTTATGCCAGGAACTTGACTGGTATATCATTGAATATTATAATGTCCATAGACGTTTCCATGGAAATTCGAAATTAGGGATATCCACTATGACCTGATCTGATAAATGCTAAATACTACTAAAAATTACCGTTTTATAAAAATATTATTTATATCAAAATCAATACAAATAAAATTACCTGTCGAATGGTGTACGAGTCAAGTTCCTGGTATAAATGGTTTCACTTTTACTGACGAAACACAAACAATTTTTTCTGAAAATTCGCTGTTTTTCCTAACTTTGACCTCAGTGAGGCACGTGTTAATATTATCGGATTGGCCTGAAACTTTGTATGTATTATTTCCTTATCCATTGGCATATTGTATGGGGTTGCCCCAGCGGAAAATCTACAATTGATTTCTTGTGGCCACCCTAATGCGCAAGTATAAACGTAGTAATAGCTTTTTCGAAACATTATTTCCTTTTTTTTTAAACGGTTTTATTTAGGTTGACTTGACAGGCTGCACGCCCGGCCGTTTTGAACGAATTTTGTAATTAAAATTTAAGTAACTTTCAGATAATATAGTTCAGGCGCTAATATAGGTGGCGCAAGGATCGAGACATTCAAAAAATCGTATTTGTGGTCGATTTGGCTCATATTTGGAACACATAATACATACAAGAAGAAAGCGACCTATGAAAAAAATCGCCGCTAGGTGGCGCAAGGATCGAGATATTCACAAAAATCGTATTTGTGGTCTGATTTGGCTCATATTTGGAATACATAATACATACAAGAATAGAAGGCGACCTATGAAAAAAAAATCGCCGCTAGGTGGCGCAAATATCATATTCAAAAAATCGTATTGTGGTCCGATTTGGTCCATATTTGCAACAAATATTACATACAGTCCGGTAGAAGTGACATCAAAATATTTTGGAGTTGGAGGAGGGCAAGCATACGTGGTGCAGAGTCGAGTAAAGTCTTTGGAAGGATTATGTATTGAGGACTTAGATTGTTACAAATTGTCAGGAAAGAGTCCTTGTAATAATGATTCACTAAATGAACTAAATAGGATGAGAAATAATAGGCAATTAAATAAAGACTAAAAACTTGAAAATAAAATCATTAAAAAAAATTGTTTTACATACAGGTGTTATGATATGTTTTCAAACAACGATGTGATAGCTCAATAGGTAGAGCACGCTTCTTTTTATAGCTGCAAGTGTAGACTTCTATAGCTTCAAATTGAAACCCAGTTTTATGCTCTAAATTTTAGGAAGACCGGTAAAATCTATTTTTGAAACCAAATTTGGTATGGTCATATATGTATGTATGTAGTAAAAAAGTTCCAAATTTAGGCTCTAACTTTTAACCGATATCTTTGTAATGTCAACGGCCACTTTTATATTGTAACAGTTTTAATTGGTATTTTTAGGGTGACAACATGGAAGCAGCGTCAAAAATTTTAGTGGAAAGTTTTTTATTTGTGTTAATTTTTTTTTATTAGAGCTGTAGCTTACATTGTTTTATTGATTTGATAAAACGGTTGATGCGAATCGACAATGTTGCTTCAACAGTTATTTGCGATGGATAAAAATTTACAGAAATATAGGTTGATTTGAGCCGTAATTCGGTTAATTTTACCAGATTTTTTCTTTCAGTATAAATATAGTTTCATACTCATGTGACTCATAAATTGATTTTTAAAGACACATCGAATTCAACGATATAGTCCATGGTTCAAAAGCAGATATGTAAACATTAATAATAGCATTCCTATCATCAACAATCTGTATATCTTTATAAGGAACCACTACATATTTATAACAACTATAGAAAAAAATTGGAATTAGCGTTTAGTCTTATGCAGCTTATGCAACACAATTTAAATAAAGATTCCTATCCTATCGTTATAGAAAAAACAATGCACTCACCTAAGTAGTTTGTGAATTAGTTAATTGACTTATAAATTTTTTCAGTTTTATATCATTTCGTTATCGTATCTACTAAAGGGTTGATCAAAAATCGCCTTATGCATATTCATATCATTGACAAATATATAGTCATCGTCTTGTACTCTACAAACAGCAGTTATATTTACGTTATCATGAAATCTGTATTATATTTTATTACCTAATTTACATACATATATGTATGTATATGTAAATTAGTATACATATAAAGCTTTGTCATCGGCACGTGCTGCTCATTTGTGTAAGTTGTCACGGTGAGTTGGCGTTTTGTGAATATATTTTTATACCCGCTGTACTTGTACACAGGGTATTATAACTTTGGTTGGATAACCGTTGGTTGTACAGGTATAAAGGAATCGAGATAGATATAGACTTCCATATATCAAAATCATCAGTATCAAAAAAAAATTTGATTGAGCAATTTCCGTCTGTCCGTTAACACGATAACTTGAGTAAATATTGAGATATCTTCACCAAATTTGGTACACGAGCTTATCTGGACCCAGAATAGATTGGTATTGAAAATGAGCGAAATCGGATGATAACCACGCCCACTTTTTATATATATAACAATTTGGAAAACACAAAAAACCTGATTATTTAGTAAATAATACACCTACAATGTTGAAATTTGACATGTGGACTGATATTGAGAAATTTTTAAAATGGGCGTGGCACCGCCCACTTGTGATAAAATCAATTTTACAAATATTATTAGTCATAAATCAAAAATCATTAAACCTATCGTAACAAAATTCGGCAGAGAGGTTGCCTATACTATAAGGAATGCTTTGAAGAAAAATTAACGAAATCGGTTAAGGACCACGCCCACTTTTATATATTCGTGGACGAATAAGCTTTATATCAATGGTATTTCAATTCCCAAGTGGATTTATAACAATAAATAGGAAAAAATTCAAATTTAAAAAAATGGGAGTGGCACCGGCGCTTTTATGACTAAGCAATTTTCTATTTTTCGGGAGCCATAACTCGAAGAAAAATTAAGGGATCGTAATAAAATTGGGTACACAAATTTTCCCTATAGCTGGAAATATTTCTAGTAAAAATGGATAAGATTGGTTAAGTACCACGCCCACTTTTATATAAATGACTTTAAAAAGGTCGTAGGCCAAAATAATAAGTTAAATCTTAGCGAAAAATAGTTTTCTACCAATCGTATTTTTTTGTTATGTTATATCTTTATTTTAAAATAAACAGTAAGGGAAATCCCCATATCTGAAGGAAAACTGCATTATTATCCGCTCAAGGTCATTGGTGTTAGCCTCTGTATCCTTGTGGCTTCTTTTAAACGAAAATTAGTTCAGAATAGAACCATATGTATATGTATTATTGCGCAGCCTTGTAACACTATTAAGCACACAAAACAAACAACAACAGCATTTCAAGTGTACAGCGGGGTATTTAATGTTCGGTTTCACCCGAACTTAGACTTCTTTTCTTGTTCTTTTTGACCGTCGGTGCCGTCATAATAATAAACAAATGAAAACACGTACTGTACAAATATCGATTCACCAAACTCTGCACAACATCAATACGACCCAATTGAAACCCCCTTTACACTTATTTATGGACATATACATATATAGCTTACCTCTTGTTATTTGTAACTTGGAACTGTTTTGAAAATGTGTGTTTTCTAAACAATGAAATGTAATAAAATAGAAGGAATGAAGGGATGAATTAGCAAATAGAAAAAAATAAGAAAAACTATTTTATTTTAGCTGAAGGTGTCCCGTATGTGATTGTTTAGCAAACACGAAATACCAAATATACATTCATGAGAAAACAAATATGCCTATGTACATATTTATCTATTTATATAATATATACATATGTTCTTATGATGATGACAGATGTAATCCAAAATTAATTTTTTTTTGGAAAAACGCAAACAAAGTCTTTATTTTTTCATAGAGCTTCCAAAACAAAATATAATATTAAAAGTCATTTATATCTGCTGTTCGCGTTTTTTTAAGTATTTTATAAATATCAGCATGATCTCGTTCATTGATTATCTTGGTGTGTGCTAAAATCTAAAAACCTTGTCAAACTTTGATTTAAATCAGTTTACAATAAAACATCTTTTATATTTCAGCAACCCTACTATTAAAATTTTGAATACTAAAGCCATTGTGGATTCTTACAAATGAGGTATTCCTCCATTGCATTACCTTACCAAATTATTTAAGTAATGGATCAGCGATTTAACAGCTGATTGCGGCTGTTTACTATTGTGAACGTTTTTTCAAACATTCGCCACTTGTATGAATTTACAACGACAAAAACACAATTATTCGGTAACTAAGCTATCAGTGTGGGTGGGATAAATAAATTTTTCCAGAAACCTTTCATTTTCACCGCCCTTCATTTTATAAAAAAAAAGATATAATTATACAAAAGATCTTTTCGAAATTAGTACTATGCTTATTTTTTGCAATAAACATTTTTTCTTAATTCAAAACAATCTCAACTGAACACAATAAATCTAAGAATTAATCTGTAATTGAACTTAATAAAAAACAATTATTCGAAATTTGAGCTTTTAAATTGTTCCACAAGTCTTTTATCTTTAAGGCTACCAAGGCCAGATATAGATCCATATCTTACACATGACTCGATGTTTTAAAAAAATAAGTAGCCAATGTTCTTCTATGGGTCCTCAAATCTACATTTATACATACATGTGTCACTTTTTCATCGAATTTTACCAAAAAGAAAAACTGATCCACCCCAATGTACATATTTAAAATTAAATGCCCTTAGAATAGCAGGAAGAAAAAATAGAAATAGTTATAAATAGAAATATTCATATAATTAATGCATGTATGTTTGTACATATGTATATATGGTATTGGCGAATGTGTTATGATAGGATTATGCTTTCCATTACTCATAACTTGTAGATAAATTAAGGTTGAAAAAGGTATACATTTCACATCTATTAAAATAAAAACGCACCCAGTTGTTAACAAAACAGCTATCCTGTATCCTGTGCTGTAGGTATTGTGGATAAGACAAGTGCCTGCATAGATGTCAAAATAACAAATAGATTGGATCACCCGATATTTAAAGTTACTATCGTGGTCTCATCCTGCATATCTTTCTAAAACACGCTGAAGATAGCCGACCGAATGCGCCGCCATATTGAAAACGCTAAAAAGTATACATCTTGAACATCTTCTCAGGCAGTTGACGGATAAGATATCACAATTGTTTTGTACACAATAGGCATCATCCGGTCGCAAAGATCATGAGCCAGATAAACAATTTTGTATGTACATGCAACAACAACGATTTGAGCCAGGTAAATCCAGATAGAAGTCTGGTTCAATTTGTGAGCCAGATAATTTGTTAAATTCTTGCATTTAGTTTGGTAACACTGCCTTTAATAAACGTACTTTTACAAAAACAGATGTCGCTGTTTGGCCTTTGGCCGTATGTGTTAAACGAAACAAAACAGCTACATCTGCCTATCACAATCCTGGTGTACAAAAATATCAGGACCTCTGCGTCTCAAGGCGTCCAATGATCCAGAGCACTCCCGTGAGAATTGAGCGTGATATTGAGCTAGAAAACTCGCTGGATGATGGCTAATGGCTTAAGGGAAAGTAAATTTACAAGGTAATACTTAAATGTCAACAAAAACCAGAAAAGAAAATCAATCTTCTTTACCTTAAGCTTGATGTGTACTAAGCTCAAAAAATAAGTATTGACCATCGATAAATTAAAATTACAAAAACTATCTATAACACTGCGGAACAAATTTCCACTTTTCAAAATTTTCCAAGGAAATTTTTATCACATTAGATGTAATTTTGTGTGCTGATTTCATAAATCATTTTACTTTTTTCGTAACAGCTCTAGTTTTCGAGATATTTTCAACTACTCGAAAACTTATCCCACAGGAGTAGAAAATTGCAAAAACAAAAAATGCAACAATTTACAAAACCAAACCTCAATTTTTTTAATACTTCATTTATTATTTGCCTTTGTTCTTTCATTTTAAATAATTGGTTTTTGTATTTGTTGTGTATTTGTTGTTTTATTTAACGAAAATTATAAAAAACCTACAAGAATGTCAATAAGAAGGACTCAGCGAAAGTGATGGACATTATTTTGTTTTTGTTCTTAAACTTTCGTTAAATTAAACAACAAATACAAAAACAAATAGGTTAAAATGAAAATGAAATTGAAGTTTCGCTTTTGCACTTTTCAATTACTGTTCGTTCGTATTGGCTTTGACTAAGAGTATTTATTGTGTTTTCTTATAATTAAGATTTGTATCGTTCTCCTTGCTTGCGCTTCTCAAAGAATATTTCATACAGGTTCGTTTGTCAGCAATTCGGTATTTATGGAAAGATGAGGTTTTGCGTGGACTACCGGAAGTTGAATGACGTTACGAAAAAGGATAGCTACCCATTGCCAAGAATTGACGACACTCTGGACTCGCTATCTGGTACGAAGTGGTTTTCCACACTGGACTTGAAAAGCGGCTATTGGCAAGTTGAGGTGAAGGAGGAAGATAAAGAGAAAACAGCCTTCAGTGTCGGTGATGGTCTGTGGCAATTTACAGTGATGCCTTTTGGACTTTGTAATGCACCAGCTACTTTTGAGAGACTCATGGACCATGTATTGAAAGGACTACATTGGAAAACATGCTTGGTGTACCTGGACGACATCATCGTATTGGGCAAGAACTTTGATGAACATCTTAAGAACTTGGAGGAAGTTTTCCAGAGAATAGCTGGCGCTGGTCTGAAGTTAAGTCCCAAAAAGTGTGCGCTGTTTAAAAAGGAAGTCAATTATTTGGGTCACAAGGTAACGACAAAAGGCATCTGCACTGCGCTGTGCACATATTACCGCCGATTTGTACCAAATTTTTCCAGCGTAGCCCATAGCCTCCATGAGCTTACAAGAAAAAACAAAGCTTTTGAATGGAAGAAGGAGCAAGAGGTGGCTTTCCAAACATTGAAGGAGCGTTTGAGCACTGCCCCAATGTTAGCATATCGGATTCCAGGATCAACATTTATTCTAGATACAGATGCGAGTGGATATGCTATAGGAGGCGTTTTATCACAACTGGTCGATGGACAGGAGAAGGTAGTTGCATATTACAGCCGTTCGATTTGAAAACCAGAGAGGAACTACTGTGTTACGCGGAGAGAGCTGTTGGCATTGGTAGAGTGCCTTAAACATTTTCACAAATACCTCTACGGCCAGCGATTCCGTGTCAGGACAGATCAGGCAGCGTTGAAATGGCTTCTGCAGTTCCGTAATCCGGAAGGACAATTGGCACGGTGGATCGAGCGACTACAAAGCTATGACTTTTCCATTGAGCATCGAAAAGGTAGTACCCATGGAAATGCCGATGCAATGTCACGAAGACCATGTAGTTTGGAATGCAAGCACTGTTCAAAGGCCGAGGCTAAAGAAGACATTATAGATGTCCGGCTAATGACTATAACGTGTACGGACGAATGGGACAAGGAACAACTAAGAAAGTGTCAGCTAGAAGATACAGATCTGTCACATGTTATGCAAGGGTTCGAACGAAACGATAGACCAAGCAGAGAGGAGATGTCAGCAGAGAGTCCCATTGCGAAGTCATATTGGGCACAGTGGAACAGTTTAGAATTGATATCCGGTTGCTTGCATCGAGTATGGAAAGAGGATTCCTGACGTGCTCAGCGAGCTGCACAATGGTCCAAGTGGAGGTCATCTTGGAATCACGAAGACACTCGAGAAAATTAAGCAGAGATTCTATTGGGTTGGTTGCCGTCAGTCGGTCACCGAGTGGATTGCCAACTACGAGGTATGCAACAGAGCGAAAGGGCCCAAAACCCGAAGTCATGGCCAGATGAAGCAGTATATTTCAGGTGCACCATTTGAAAGGATCGCCATGGATGTCGCAGGTCCATTTCCTACTAGCAATGGATTATTTCAGTAAATGGCCAGAGGTATACGCAACCCCAAACCAAGAAGCAGAAACAGTAGCAGAAGTGGTTAAAAACGAATGGGTTGCAAGGTATGGTGTACCAATGGAGTTACATTCTGACCAAGGCAGGAATTTTGAATCAGCTGTGTTCCAAGAAATGTGCAAGAAGTTGGGCATTCGAAAAACACGGACAACTGCATTGCATCCTCAGTCCGATGGTATGGTGGAACGTTTCAATAGAACATTGGAGGAGCATTTAAGGAAAGTAGTAGACAAGTACCATAAGGACTGGGATACACACATATCATTATTCTTGATGGCCTACCGATCGGCAGTACATGACACAACGGGCCAAACTCCCGCAAAGGTAATTTTTGGCAATGACCTTCGACTGCCAGCTGATTTGAAGTATGGATAGATGCCGATGCGGAGAGGAATGTCAAGAAATCCACTGGTGTGTTGGAAGAAGAGCTGAGAGAGATACACGATCTGGTAAGGCAACGAGCAAAGATTATGAGTGACAAGATGAAAGCGAGGTACGATAAAGCAATTAATTCGGAAGGGTTTCAGGAAGGAGATTTGGTGCTGCTATAAACCCACAACGAAAAAAAGGTTTGTCCCCGAAATTGCAGTGTAACTGGGAAGGCCCATACAAACTTGTAAAACGGATCAAGGATGTAGTGTACCGCATACAAACCATTACCACACCACGAACCAAAATGAAAGTGGTTCATTTGGAGAGGCAAGCAGCGTTTAGATCGAGAGATTTGTCTGATCGGGACGATCAGACTTAGGTGGAGGGCAGTGTTACGAATATTAGCAAAACTAAGGGGTGCTGCTATCTCTAAACCGATGCTAAGCAGTGACGTGAATTCACATCAATAATTCAATCATTATGTATCTACATAAACGAAACAATAATTGCGTCTACACATATGTACCATGTACGCATACGAGCAGCGGAGAGTCAATGCACAAACACATGCATATATCTGAGATACTCCTGAAAGTATGCAATGAGAGAAGCTATAAAATCGTGCAATTGTAGTTACAGCTGAGAAGTTTGAGAGCTGATGGACTAGAAGATTCTGGAAATGGAAGCGCCTAGAAGATGCAACGTTGAAATCAGAGAGTATAAAAGGCAGCAAATGTAGAGGCGCTGGAATTCAGTTTGAGTTGAGCTATCAAGCAGTTATTGATTAAGCACGCAATCTGGCGGGCAATAGTAGAGTTTCATTTGTGTTTAGTCATAAGCGCATTATACATATTTAGTAGTATAAGTTACTAATTCCTTATTACTACCTTTTTCTAAATTCGCTCACTGACAATAATATTTATTTATTATCACTGCTATTTTACCATTTGCCTTTTGCAATTGTCAATGCTCATATGCATATACATATTGCTATACATAAATGCATAAGCCGTCGCCTGCTTTGATTCTGCCATCCCACCAATGCTTCTTACTGCTAGCTATGCAGAGAAACTTCACTGTACACACATATTACATACATATGTACATATTGTAACGAATTTTACTTGCAAATCCTATTATTTGCAATCCTCTGCTAAGTTCGAATCACTAAACTGTTGAATAAATAACTCCAATATTGAATAATAGAAAAATGGCCTTTATTAAAGTACTTCACAATAACACTTATACTTTGCTACTCGCTGGCTTAATAACCAAACTGATTGATAACTCAAATGAAACTCTACTATTGGCCGCCAGATCTCGTGCTTAATCAAACTGATTGATAGCTCAACTCAAACTGAATTACAGCGCCTCTTCATCTGTTGCCTTTTATACCCTTTGGTTTCCTCGTTCGCATTTTTCCAGAATGTACTAGCATTGTCCATGAGCTCTCAAACTTCTCAGCTATAACTAAAATTGCACAATTTTATACATCTTTTAGGCGCTTCCAGAATCTACTAGTCCAGTAGCTCTCAAACTTCTCAGATATATGCATGTGTTTGCGCATTGACTCTCCGCTGCTCGTATTCGTACATGGTACATATGTGTAGACGCAATTATTTATTCGTTTATGTAGATACATAAAGATTGAATTATTGATGTGAATGTTTGTAGTTTACAGTCTCTCGCGCGCACATAGGCGTATAAGTAAATGCATCTGTGTGTGACATCTCTCGGGGCTGCCTTATATATGTGTATACTTGATTTGATTATTAACGTAAATACTGCTTGGCATGGCCTTAGCATCGCCTTAGTGATGGAATAACTTAGTGATGCTAATATCCGTGACAATATGGTAGCATTAAAGCAGCTGATGTGCAGTACCGCTGAACTAGGTGACTGTCCTAGCTGTACTTCATATATTTGCTAAAATAACTATTTATATTATGTACGCTGCCGTTAAATCAGGTGATATTCCTGTATCCATTTAAGTTGTTGCTTTTTAAATTTACTTTCAATATAAGTAATTACATATACATACATATTGGAATTTGAATTCTTGTATGAATTCAAAGTAGAATTGAATTTAGCTTTTTAGTCTCGTCAAAGTTATGGTGCAAGCCACATTAATAAATTTCTAAATACGTTATAATATAGCTATCGTGCTAATTAAATAAAATCCTTTGTTGTGTTTCATCGCGTCATATACCTGTGTGGTAAAGTATAATCTCGCTTTTTAGGCTTTAAAAGAAAAGCAAATTAAACATTGTAAACTAAACCTCCCTCTCGTTTTAAAGAAATAGCAAGCTATATATTGTTAACTAAAACTATTGTGCGAAAGCTATTGTGCTTAATAAATTGTAATTTAAACGGACAGTAAAAACGCTTATTGTTCTCATTTCAATTTGAACTATCAATCAGTTTGGTTGTTAAGCCAGCTAGTTGCAAAGTATAAGTGTTATTGTGAAGTACTTTAATAAAGGCCATTTTTCCATTATTCAATATTGGAGTTATTTATTCAACAGTTTAGTGATTCGAACTTAGCAGAAGGGCAAATAAGACGATTTGCAAGTAAATTCGTTTCAGTATATTATTAGAATTCGATAGTACTATCGATAGTTTGTTCAAAAATGTCAGAAACAATTGGTAGTGCGAATAATTCACATTTTTTGTATAGTAGGTACGAAATGTAACTTTTTTATCAAGGTAAAAACTGTACAAATCTTGTCTAGTATTGACATTTCCGCCCTCAGGGCAAATATATGTTTATGTTCTAAATAATATTTCCCCCATTGTTGTACTGAATCATAATTCATGTTGATTTCTGCAAACAGATCACTAAAATAGTGGATAATTAAAAATTGTTAATTTTAAATTGTCAGATTTTGATGTGAGGAGAAAAATGCTAGAACAAAAGAAAATTGCCAAAAATTTAAATAATTAAAATTGAGTACTCATTTACAATGGCGATTCGATAAATATCAAGGTCATTGTGAATTCATACAACTGAAAAATCTTTCTATTCCTCCATTGCCATACCTACCTGTCAAATAATAGCTGACAGGGAGAACGGCTGTCGCGAATAGCCAGAGAATGGAAGAAAGGTTTGTTTTTTGCTCGCGGTTATTAAATTGAAGGGCAATGAATTGCAGATTTGTGTTTCAAATCAGCTTTTCTTTTAAATGTGTATACAGAAAATCATACAGACTACATATTAATATTCATTTCTAAAATTAAGTTCATAGATTAAATTTTAGCAGCCAGTTATGCAAATATTTTAAAATATGTATGTAAATAATGCAATATACCAGTCGTCTAAAAAATGTTTGAAAAACTCCATTGAGAAAATGATTTAAGTAATCGAACTGCGATTGAACAGGTGTTCGAGGCTGTTTACTATTGTGAACGGTTTTATCAAACATTCGCCACTTGTATGAATTCACAATGATCAAGGCATGGTGGAATCACCACGTGAAGTAAATAAAAAGAGATGGAAGATGAACGCTATCTGAAACGGCAGGAGGGATGTATTTTCAACGGTCAGAAAAGGGTAAAATGTTTACCCGCTTTGGAAAAGTAGGAGTAGAAAAACAAATGCCTTGCTACGAAAGCCATTACAGACTGTTTTTTTCAGCATATCAGTGCAACCTAATGCCAATACAAAAGGGATACATAGGACCAGTGCGAGCTTATATTACTTTAGGCATCGAATAAAATTAAAAACTTAAACTGCGATGAGTAGTAAAATTCAATAATGCGTCTAAAGTAAACTGACTCAACTTCAACTGCAGTTGAAGCTTTTATCGAAAAACCGGACATAAGTGGGAGAGGTGTTATTCATTATATAGTTGAACTGTAGGAACTTTGCGCACTTAAATGGGTTTCGGGTTTGATGAAAAGTTTTACAGTCACACTTGGAAGTGATCGTAATACTTTTAAATGTGTTTCGAGCTCTAAAAATCCATTGTTCTTTCCATCTGCTCTGTTGATTTGACATTGAGAGTCGGAAGTAAAACATATGACCTTCTAATATGTCATACAAACTTGATCAGAAGATCTCCCATAAGCTCTTGACAGTTAATTCATGATGTATTACATAAGTTCCCAAGTTATTATTTATTAAAATATGTCAGGGGATATAATAGGAGTCGGCCTAGAACCAGAAGGTGCTAATACGATCGAGCCGGATTCATATATTCTAAGTTAAAATCTTGGCGGCCACCGTGGTGTCATGGTAGCGTGCTCCGCCTACTACACCGTATGCCCTGGGTTCACACCCCGGGCAAAGCAACATCAAAATTTTAGAAATAAGGTTTTTTCAATTAGAAGAAAATATTTCTAAGCGGGGTCGCCCCTCGGCAGTGTTTGGCAAGCGCTCGGGTGTATTTCTGCCATGAAAAGCTCTCAGGGAAAACTCATCTGCCTTGCAGATGCCGTTCGGAGTCGGCATAAAACATGTAGGTCCCGTCCGGCCAATTTGTAGGGAAAATCAAGAGGAGCACGACGCAAAGGGAAGAGAAGCTCGGCCTTAGATCTCTTCGGAGGTTATCGCGCCTTACATTTATTTTTTTATACTTATATTTATTTTTTTTATTATAAGTTAAAATCTATAACTGTAACATTCCTCTTATCTTAGTGGTCCAATTTTTAGGCCAAAACAACAAAAGTGAGTAACATTTTTTTGTGACTGCATTTAGTTATCCATTGTTTTAGCGAAGTGTTTATATAAATAAGGTGTTATACGACAGTTTTGGTGTTCTTGCACATTCCTCGAAAGTCTTCAATAGCGCTGCACAGGCGAAAATCCTTGTTGGATATGACGCGAATTCAAATAGTTTGTTTTAACAAAGACCTGTTTCAGTTTTTTTGGAACAAATTAAAAATACTTATATAATGGAAACATCAATAACATGAACGCAATAGTTAAGCACGACCTTACTTATGGAAGCCCACACCAAATATACCCAAATATGAATCTCTGTAATTAAATCCGGCAAAGGTCCATCGATATTCACCTACTGGTTTAGATAAAAAACCCCGACATACAAAACATATGTCCTGTATTGTAGAACCAACGCCTCTAACACCCCTCTTATTATGGGCCACCCCTGTTGAAACAGCAAGTTTCCTTGGACTCCCGTAAAAAGGATATTGATGACAATTTGTGATCGGTCGCACCTATTGGATGGGGCGAAGCACTGCTACAACAACATTTGAATAGCCTAATTTATATCGCTTGAGTGAAAATAGTTTTCGATCCGTGATCGTATGTTACGATTCCATAGCAGATTACGTACGTTAAAAGAGATTGAAATAGATACAGATTTTTAGAGAACATGAATTTAAGGATTTTTATACTCCGTTGAGCAGAGCTCACAGAGTATATTAAGTTTGATTGGATAACGGTTGGTTGTACAGGTATAAAGGAATCGAGATAGATATAGACTTCCATATATCAAAATCATCAGGATCGAAAAAAATTTGATTGAGCCATGTCCGTCCGTCCGTTAAACCGATAACTTGAGTAAATTTTGAGGTATCTTGATTAAATTTGGTACGTAGGTTCCTGAGCACTCATCTCAGATCGCTATTTAAAATGAACGATATCGGACTACAACCACGCCCACTTTTTCGATATCGAAAATTTCGAAAAACCGAAAAAGTGCAATAATTCATTACCAAAGATAGATAAAGCGATGAAATGTGGTAGGTGAGTTGAACTTATGACGCAGAATAGAAAATTAGTAAAATTTTGGACAATGGGCCTGGCACCGCCCACTTTAAAAAGAAGGTAATTTAAAACTTTTGCAAGCTGTAATTTGGCAGTCGTTGAAGATATCATGATGAAATTTGGCAGGAACGTTACTCCTATTACTATATGCACGCTTAATAAAAATTAGCAAAATCGGAGAAGGACCACGCCCACTTTTAAAAAAAAATTTTTTTTAAAGTAAAATTTTAACAAAAAATTTAATATCTTTACAGTATATAAGTAAATTATGTCAACATTCAACTCCAGTAATGGTGCAACAAAATACAAAAATAAAAGAAAATTTCAAAATGGGCGTGGCTCCGCCCTTTTCCATTTAATTTGTCTAGGATACTTCTAATGCCATAAGTCGAACAAAAATTTACCAATAACCTTTTGAAATTTGGTAGAGGCATAGATATTATGACGTTAACTGTTTTCTGTGAAAATGGGCGAAATCGGTTGAAGCCACGCCCAGTTTTTATACACAGTCGTCCGTCTGTCCTTCCGCATGGCCGTTAACACGATAACTAGAGCAAAAATCGACATATCTTTACTGAACTTAGTTCACGTACTTATCTGAACGCACTTTATCTTGGTATAAAAAATGAACGACATCCGACTATGACCACGACCACTTTTTCGATATCGAAAATTACGAAAAATGAAAAAAATGCCATAATTCTATACCAAATACGAAAAAAGGGATGAAACATGGTAATTGGATTTGTTTATTGACTCGAAATATAACTTTAGAAAAAACTTTGTAAAATGGTTGTGACACCTACCATATTAAGTAAGTATATAAATAAATTAGCGGTATCCAACAGATGATGTTCTGGGTCACCCTGGTCCACATTTTGGTCGAAATCTCGAAAACGCCTTCACATATACAACTACCACCACTCCATTTTAAAACTCTCATTAATACCTTTAATTTGGTACCCATATCGTACAAACAAATTCTAGGGTCACTCCTGGTCCACCTTTATGGCGATATCTCGAAACGGCGTCCACCTATGGAACTAAGGATCACTCTCTTTTAAAATACTCATTAGCACCTTTTTTTTGATACCCATATTGTACAAACGAATTCTAGGGTCACCCCTGGTCCACCTTTATGGAGATATCTCGAAAAAGCGACCACCTATACAACTACCACCACTCCTTTTTAAAACCCTCATTAATACCTTTAATTTGATACCCATATCGTACAAACATATTCTAGGGTCACTCCTGGTCCTCCTTTATGGCGATATCTCGAAAAGGCGTCCACCTATAGAACGAAGGCCCACTCCCTTTTAAAAATACTCATTAACACCTTTCATTTGATACCCATATCGTACAAACAAAGTCTAGAGGTACCCCTGGTCCACCTTTATTGCGATACCTCGAAAAGGCGTCCACCTATAGAACTAAGGCCCACTCCCTTTTAAAATACTCATTAACACCTTTCGTTTGATACTCATATTGCACAAAAATATTCTAGATTCACCCCTGGTCCACCTTTATGGCGATATCTCGAAACGGCGTCCACCTATGGAACTAAGGATCACTCTCTTTTAAAATACTCATTAGCACCTTTTTTTTTGATACCCATATTGTACAAACGAATTCTAGGGTCACCCCTGGTCCACCTTTATGGAGATATCTCGAAACGGCGTCCACCTATGGAACTAAGGATTACTCCCTTTTAAAATACTCATTAACACTTTTTATTTGATACCCATATCATACAAACAAATTCTAGAGTCAACCCTGATCCACCTTTATGGCGATATCCCTAAATGGCGTCCACCTATAGAACTATGGCCCACTCCCTCATAAAATACTCTTTAATGCCTTTCATTTGATACACATGTCATACAAACACTTTCCAGGGTTTCCCTCGGTTCATTTTCCTACATGGTTATTTTCCCTTATATTGTCACCATAGCTCTCAACTGAGTATGTAATGTTCGGTTACACCCGAACTTAATCTTCCTTACTTGTTTGTTTTCATTTTAGTTCATGGAAGGAACAAGGACTTCGTGTCCTTGGCACCTAACCATGGAAACCCTTTCTTCCTAACAAGTGCTAATTCGAATTTTGGAGGTAATTGAGAAGTTACTTGTTAGCCGAACAGAGGTCACACTGTATAGAAATCAACATCAGATGAGTATGGGATTATTCGAAGAAAGTTCTTCGAGGTATATTTCTGATCTATAGCTGCATTCAATTCAATAATTCCTTGAATGTAAAATTCAGGAATCAGTTTAGATAAAGGGCGAAAAAAGTGGATCATGCACTGATTGAGGGTAAACCGATATACTTGTCCAGGTCTTCGTCTATTTGTATCAAATCACAATTTGGACAAAATCGATGGAGTGGTGCCAGAGTCAACAAGCTACATGTGTACTTATGAGATATTACAAGATGACTTAAGTACTTTACTTACTCAGTCTGCGTCTGCGCATCTCTACACAATGGCTCTTTATTTACGTATAGATGCGGTTCATCTAGAATTTCTTTTGGACCTTCAGACAGTTGCGACTGGCAAAGTCCAGACACCATACTGGGGAACAAACGCGCCTTCTTAAAAGCACTATTTGCCCTGAGCAGTCGATAAAACCTTTAGAACTTATGTGTTTTTCTTAAATATGCGAATAGTTGCTTAACGCCAGCCCCCTGCTCTTTTCCTACTGCCGTCGCCTTTCCTCAGAACTAGGAGCCGTAAAGCACGAATGACTGATATATGCTGCCAAACTCCGCAAATAGAACTACGTCGCAGTGTTCTCGATCTCTTCATTTTTTCACGAATAACGTAACGTTATTGTTAACACAAATACCCAAATTTCCACTTATTGTATGCACCAAGGACCGTTAGACTCGAATATATAAACGTGTATATGATTTCCGTAAATCAGCGTTATATACATGAATATATATACATATGTATTTGAGCATAATTTTTCAAATGAAAAATTTCTATGTAAATTCAAAAATTTTTGAAACCAGGGGCCCTATTCACTATCTGTGAGTGTTGAAGTGTACACACGAAATTGTGTAAACTTTGAAATTCTGATTCGGTAAAGCAAAACTGTGAACAAGAAAACTCACTGATAAAAACTTGTGAGTTTTCTTGACAGCCAGTATACACTATTGTGACATTCAAAACTCATATCTACTGTTGCAGAATAACTTTTTTCTTTTCATGGCGTTTGATCAACATTTTCTCTCTGACATATGACTTTTACATTCAGCGCTCGTTCAGCAAAACAATGTGCACTTTTGTGTGTGAATGGGTTTTTAATAAGTGTACATTTTTCAGTTTTTCATAGTTAGGGAATTGATCCCCAGAGGTTTGATCATTTAACGCAAAAACTCATGTTGTAGTACAAGGCGTTGTATGGAAAATAATCAAGAAGAAGCAATCAGCTGTTAGGATAACAACACCTGGTACTGAATTCGCCTTGCATCAAAATAGAGAACAGTGAGTAGGACCAAGGCGAATTCAGTAGAGGTGGTGTTATCCCAACAGCTGACTGCTTCTTCTTGATAATTTTCCATACAACGCCTTGTACTACAACATGTCAGTTAATCGGAATCAATGAAAATTTTCCTTTTAACTTGACATTTTTCTGCACGGCGAATTGTTTGAATTCGCTTTGTAACCACCTGATATGGATTCGCCTTGGAGTAGGACATGCATTCATGAGTGAATTAAACGTCAAGAAAACTTTAGTGGATTCGCCTTGGTATGCGTACAATACGAATAATTTTAAAAGAAACGAAAATATGCCATAGAAATTGAAAGGAGCTGACAAAATCAGCTGCCTGTTATCTGGTTCAGTCATAATACGTGGTCATATGATCTTAGTCGCAGCCCTCAATCACGCTTACCAATAACATCAGCAGAAATCACAGACTTATTGCTTCACATTATCGCAGCAAATTGTACCCGTGACAATAAAAAAAATATTTGTCGCGATTTATCTCCGAGGAGCCCTCACTAGGGTAGGCACCTTGTCGTTGGTGTGGGGGCTTAGCCGAAGTCCACAGCGCCCGACTATGAGGCGGAGCTGTTTAGGACTGACATCTACGCCGTTTCGCCTCATAGGAGGGCGGCGGGATGTCGGTGACCAAGAAGTGCCAACCCCCTAATCCAGGGTGCTATGCGAACGTGCCTATTGGACGATTTGCAGCCAGGGGATAAATTCGGCTGTATTCGAACGGAGCCTTCCCGATACCGGGCCACCTCGGGAAGTATTAATGGCCTTACCACAGTAAGGGGCGCTGCTGTGGCGGACGGTTCTTTCCCCGTATATAATACTGGACCGCTCAGCCCGCCTTGTCGGGCAGGTGGTCGTACGACCAAGATGAACGACTCATTACCTGATTGTAATAAGGACGATGTAAAGAGGAGGACTGAGTCGCAATCCAAGGACGACAAATACGAATTAAGCGATGCGTCGGACTCGGGGAGCGAGAGTAGTGCTGATTCAATGAACCCCGTGTTGGAGAAGCACACAAATGAAAACGGAGTAGAAGAGTGGGGAAGGGTATGGAGCAGAGGAAGTAAAAGAGCTCTCTCGCAGTACCGCGCAGCACTAAGAATTGTACAACGCCTGGGAGCAGTGGTCGACCCAATAGAAGTGGAGATCGAGCGCTTGGAATGGATGGGCCCATGAAGCGGTAGAAGTAGGTCGAAGGCAGTTCAAAAGGTTTGCTGCGAGAAACCCTCGGTTCTGCAACCGGTACGAGGAGGAAGAAGCATCGAAAGGCAGAATGAAGAGGCAAAGTTCGGCGGAAGGCGACAAGCCTGCTTTCAAGAGGCAGAAAGGATCCAGTCCTAGAGAAGCGAGGCAGGGCAGTCGCATAGACAAGACAAGTAGGCCCAAAGCTGTAAGACAGATGGGCTCCAATAGCGAGGTAGCAACTACCTCGAAAGCTGCGAGTCAGAGGGAAGTTCCAATTACGGAAGTAGGAGATAAGCCAAAGGGAGATCACGCTAAGACTCCGGCTTTCTCGGAGGCGCTAAAGGGAGTTAACGCTAAGACTCCGGCTTTCTCGGAGGTGCCAAAGGGAGATAACACTAAGACTCCTGGTTTTCCCGAGAAGATGAGTGATGTGGCAAAGCAGTCACTGACTGTGGCGCTGGTTGATCGTAGCAGTCCTTTCGGACAAATGACTGCTGAAAGGTGGAGATCTGTGGAAAGGGAGCTTATTAGCTTAATGCTTAAGATGATGCGGGAACAACTTTGATTCGGGGGGATGGTATAATGGTGTGAAGATAATAGCGTGCGACAACATCGCGAGCTTGCGGTGGCTGGAGGAAGTGGTTCCAAACCTCCAAAGGCAAGGCACGAACGCGCGGTTTGAGGTGGTGGATAAAGCGCAAATTCCCCACGGTACCAAAAGTTAAGGTATGGATACCATGCGTGATGAAGTCGGAGGATACACTGCGACTTCTGCAGAATCAGACTCCGAATATACCGACACAGGATTGGAAGGTACTTACTGTGTCTCGGCCTTCCGAGGATGGTCAGTTCTACATCTTCCAAATAAACAAGCAGGCGGAGGATATTTTGTACACGCAGCTTGGCAAAATGTCCTTTGGCACTGGCAAAATCTACATGCGACTCAGGAAAAGAAGTCCCGAGGATAAAAACCCTAACACGCTAGAGGTGGGCGAAGTCGAAAAGGACCTCAAAATCCTAAGGGAAAAAAGACAGGTGGAGGTCCCCGACGTCACCACGAACGTGCTAGAAGAGGACCAACCGCTAAATAGTGCTGTGACTCGCACAGAGGAACACCCGGCACAACAGTCACGAGAGGCTGAAGGGGCCTCGAATACTCTAAACCAAAAGGGCAAGGGGAGGACGACGACGTCAAGACAAAGGTGCTGGAGGGGTGACAAACAGTCCCAATGGTGCTGCGAGTCCTACAGATAAACCTCCAGCACAGTAAAGTGGCGTCGAGCGAACTCCTCCTAACCCTTGAGGAGGGTTCGTTTGACGTGGCGCTGATGCAGGAGCCGTGGCTCTCATCGGGAGGAAAGGTTTCTGGACTTAGCGCGCGCGGGTTGGGCGTTTACTACGCGCAAACGGAAGGACGGGTGCGAGCTGTAGTAATGGTAAGGAAACAGCTGCATTCATATATGCTGCCTAATTACACCACTGAGGATCTCGTAGCGGTGGCCGTTGAGCAAAAGAATAAGCAGGCATTTATCCTGGCGTCCTGCTACATGGCCCATGCTGCGGAGGTTCCACCGATGGAGTGCAAAAGGCTAGTACAGGAGGAAGGGCGCAAAGGGCGGTTGGTCATAGGCGCAGATGCAAATGCGCACCACAATGCGTGGGGAGGAGAAGATACGAACGAGAGAGGCGAATCTCTGTTTTGTTACATCCTGCAAACCAATTTGCAGATAGCCAACAGGGGAAATGTCCCTACATACATTGGTCCAACATCCCAGCAATGTTCTGGATATTACATTGAGCTCCGAGCGTGATATATCAAGGTATGATTGGATGGTTCTTGATAGACCATCCTTCTCCGACCATGCGTATATCAGCTTCAGCATACCCCTAAAGAGGGTAGAGAAGGAAGGAACCTTTAGAAACCCTAGGTCAACGAACTGGACTAAATGCCAGAAACATGTAGAAAAAAAACTGGGACAACCCAAAGAGGTTGCTAATGTAGAGGAACTGAAGGAGTCGAATGAATTCCTAACAAGGACGCTTATGACTGCGTATAACAAAGCTTGCCTTCTAAGAAGATTCAGAGGCAAAGCAAAGCCGCCATGGTGGAGCAATGAGCTGAGTCTTCTAAGAAGACAGGTAAAAGAAATGTTTAAGCTCGCAAAGACCGCGGAAAGCGAAGCGTGTCGGGACGAGTACAGGGATCTACTGAGGATCTACAAGCGTGAAATTACCAGGGCGAAGAGAAACTCATGGAAAAGTTTCTGTACGGACATAGAGTGCTCCAGCGAAACAGCACGGTTGAAAAAAGTCCTAGTAAAGGGAAACATAGTCCAGGGACGAATAAAGAAAGAGAACGGGGAATGGTCACGTAATAGTGAGGAATACCTTGAGGTGCTTCTCGATACACATTTCCCATCGGGAGACGGTTTAGAAGAGCCAGCAGACATCACTCACACTTCGATCACGGAGCTAGTAGTGCCGGGCTTGGTGACCGATACCAAGATCGAGTGGGCAGTGAAGACGTTTTCTAAGTTTAAATCGCCGGGCCCAGATGGTATATTCCCGGCCATGCTACAAGTCTCAAGTAGGGCGGTCGTGGAATGGCTTAAAATAATATTCGATGGATGCATAAGACTGAATCATGTACCGCACTCTTGGAGAACTGCTCGTGTAGCTTTCTACCAAAGGCGGGGAAGATCGGTCATGTGTATCCCAAAGACTATAGACCCATTCGCTTAACATCATTTCTGCTCAAAACCTTTGAGAGGCTGATAGATGTGTACATAAAGTCCAACGTGGATGAAAAGCTGCTCTCCACAACATAGGATGCGTATACCAAAGGCAAGTCGGTAGACACCGCATTGCATAGGGTGGTAATAAGCATAGAGAAATCCCTGGAATATAAGGAGTATGCTCTAGGAGTCTTCTTGTACATTGCCGGGGCTTTCAATAATGTTGCAAAATGGGCGATTATGGGTGGTCTTAATTACATTAAAGTACATCCTGTTCTTAATCAGATGGATCGGCTGCATGTTAAATTGCAGAAAGATTACATCACAATGGGGATTGTACGAGGCCACGAAATTAGTGGACAGGGGCACGCCGCAGGGAGGGGTGCTATCACCTCTGCTGTGGACGCTGGTCATCAACCAACTGCTCAGGCAATTCGATGAGGGACCCGTAAAACTTACGGCTTACGCAGATGACGTTGCAATTGTCATAAGTGGAAAGTGCCTTCCAACGATTAGTTCTTTGATGGATCGGGCGCTTCGGGATATTCATACCTGGGCATCTAACGTCGGGTTGAAAGTCAATACGGAGAAGACGGATACGGTCTTGTTTACAAAGAGGTACAAGGTCCCAAATTGGACCAGGCCTAAGTTAGGAGGGGTGGCCTTACAGAAGAAACCTTGCACAAAATATCTAGGAATCATCCTAGACAGTAAGCTGTCATGGAAGCTCAACGTGGAGGAGAGGGTCAAGAAGGCCTCAACGGCACTCTATGGATGTAAAAGAATGTTGGGGTGTACGTGGGGCCTATCGCCCTCTCTTTCTCATTGGGTTTTTACAGCGGTTGTAAGCCCTATTCTATACTATGGAGTTCTTGTTTGGTGGAAAGCCACACAAAAAACAACATACCTCAAAAAATTAGAGGGGTTATGCAGACTATCGATGCTTAGCATTACGGGAGCCCTGAAAACAACCCCGACGGCTGCACTGTATGCCATTCTGCACATCCCACCTGTAGATCTGGTAGCAAAGAACAAAGCGTTAATGACCGCAACCAGGCTCGGTGCTTCGGGGCAGCTTGAGCGCCGACCATATGGCCATAGTAGTATAGCGTCATCAATCACAAGACGAATAGACTACATGATCTTTCTGCGCTTCGAGGGAGATCTTAAGGCCACAATAGAGGGTGGGACGGTTGGCGCAAGGGTGCGCAAATGGCGGACGAGGCGATACATGTGTACACAGATGGTTCCAAAGTAGTGGAAGGAGTAGGGTCTGCGGTATACTGCGCTGATCCGGAAATAAGCAGATCCTACAGGCTGCCGGATTACTGTAGCGTTTTCCAAGCGGAAATATTAGCCGTAACCAAAGCAGTAGAAACCCTGGAAGAGAATAGCTTAAGCTGCAACCGTGTTAACTTTTATATTGACAGTCAAGCAGCAATTAAGGCAATAATCTCGCATAGCACAGCATCAAAATGTGTGTTAGAGTGTAAGCAGTCTCTGGAGAGAATCGGGACAGGGAGAAGCATACATCTATATTGGGTCCCAGGGCATATGGGAATAGATGGGAATGAAAAAGCGGACGAACTAGCTAAAAAGGGCGCATCCCTTGAAGCTTGCTCCGTAGGTGTCCCAATTAGATTGGGCGAGATTAAGCGAAGGCGAGAGGTGCACATGATCGACCAAGCGGGAAAGGCGTGGGTTCAAGCGCGGGGCTGTAAAGTGTCGAAGATTATGTGTAGGTCTTACAACCTTAGACTAACACAGTTGCTCCTATCATTAAAAAGAGAGAACTGTAGACTCATGACGGGTATTCTGACTGGACACTGCCTTCTGGCGTCACATGCCTTTAAATTAGGCTTGGTCAGTGATAGCAGATGTAGGAAGTGCGGGTTGGAGGAGGAAACGATCGAGCACGTTCTGTGCTAGTGCCCTGCACTTGCCAGGCTAAGACTCCAGCTATTAGGAGTGATACAGCTGTCAGATCTAGAAGCAGCAAGTGGCTTAAGTCCTAGGAAGCTTCTAGTATTTGCCAAGAGGACGGAGCTATTTTATAACATAGGTCCTGGTTTTTGATAGGGTTTTTCAGTTTGGTCGTTAAAACAAACTTCTGGTAACACTACGGACTCGAATCAGTCTATGTGAGGTCCTCATGGACCGGCCAGTTCAACACCTACCCTATCTCCGAGGAGATTAAAGCCGAGCTTCTCTTCCTCTCTCTCTTCTTCTTAATTTTTTTCCTTACAAATTGGCGGAACGGGACCTAAATGTTTTATGCCACTCGAGGAAGACAGACATTTTACATTCCGCTATAGATGGCGTTGCTTGTTGATGCACTAGGCAACCCCTTCTCTACCAGCCCTATCGCGGATAACTCTAATTTACTGTTTCTTCGGGTCCTTTTCGGAGCAGCTCTATGTGGATGAGCGCTTATCGATAACCGGTACATTATAGTGTTTTTAAGACTGGTTCTCATTTTTCCGTGTTAAAAAAGTTGTAGTCGAAAAATGAGAAATCCAATTATTTTTTAATAGTTCATGTTAAAACCAGATACCCTTTGACGCATATAAATCTCAACAGTCATCGCTTTAGATGAGTTTGTGAATCATCGATTTGAAATTTGATGTATGAAAAAAACTTGTCTGCTTATAACACAATGGGGGATATCGCGCGAAAGATGTTACCGAAGGCTTCGCCGTTCTCTTTATTTCAAGGACAGTGATGGAGGCAAAAGATATTGAGAGGGCTAGGGATAGAAAAAAGGATAGGATAGAGATAGCGAGAGGAAGAGGGAAAAGGTTAGGGATAGTAATACGGACAGGAATAGAAACAGTGATAGGGATAGGAATAGGGATAGTGATAAAGTTGGTTTACTTTATTTCGTTGTTGTTTTATCAGCCCGTTGATTTGCAAGATCCTGGGTTCAAAACGAGTTCAAGGCCATAACAACAATTTGCCTTAACAATGCAATCAGCAACGTGATGAAATGGATCTATACAACTGGCTATGGTAGTTTTCCTAAACTTTCTTTCTTGTATTCTAATTAAAAAAAAATTCAATAAAAAATATATATCATAACAAGAGTAATAACAAAAAGTTGTTGTTAAGGCCGCGATTCGAACCAACGATGTTACAAATTGTATTTTTCAATTGAAAACTTTTACACGAAACTGTACTCATTAAACAATAGTTTTTTTATCAGTGCCGTAATAATCATAAACTTAATTGCAAATTAAGTACAAACACATACATATGTATGTACTTATTTTCACAAGCACACACATATACATAAATTTTTCACTAGTCATTATTGCATTTGAGAAGGTTCTCGCAGTGATGGTAATCTAGCGATCATTATAAATTTCGGTGTTTGCATATACTACTTATAGACCGTCCACAAACTGACATATTTGGGTTATCTTAGTATCAAAGCTTTCATGAATAATAAGTACATTTGTCTTCTGGGACTCAGATCTTGATGTTTTCCTCGGCAAATACCTATCTCAAGAATTAGTTGTATTTTATCTAGAGCTTGATCTGAAAAATTTGTAGTATTTATACTTTCCCTTATCTGTTATACTTATTATTTATACTCATTCTTTCATCTTCTTAACGGTGAAATTCTTGTCAAAATTATCATATCTGTCAGATTCTGAGTACCGTTATTCCGACATCAAAATGTAATCTTTGGTGCTGTGTAACGCACTGCAGCGTTACGCCACTAGTTTAATTCCAAGGGCGCGGGCGTCAGCGCTCACGTACCAATTTACTACATCTTCACTCGAGAAAGGCGCAGTATCGCCATAACTTCAGTAACACAGAGTACCTCTGCTTGCTTGGTAGGTTAAAAACGGGAATTTTGGGAATGCGGTTAAATTTAACAGAGAGTAAAGCTGAGAAATCGAATGCGCTGAGAGAGATAACGTCACCAAAGGGTTAATTCCTTGCTCTGAGGTCATGGTATCAGCGCACAAAAAATGTCACCATTACCCACCACTACCAATCTTGTATCTGCCATACTCGATCATTTTATATATTGCGCAGTTAAGAATAAACGAACTTTGCATATAAAAAAAATTCGATATGATCGTCTACTTGAATATTTAATTAATCAAATATTTACTTTTGTTTGTTGGACACAACCTTAAACAGTTCTAATTGGAAGGTTTTTTTTTGCGGGAATAGAAACAGAATGTTATAAAGAGTAAATAATAAAAGATAAATATGAATTTTGAATCGCAATATTTAAAGTAGTGGATATCACGAAGTAGAGGAGGTACACTGGGAGCAAGTGAGGTTCAAACACATTTCTGTAGAGGACTCCGAAGGGCGCTGTTCGGGCGCCACTACAGTTAGATTATATCCTAACGTGATATGTATTGTCTCAGCGATTGATCTCTTGATCAAGGAAACGACATTTCGGTTGTTGGGCCTGTGGAAAGACCGTAAAACGAAAAATCCTGTCTTACAATATTTTATATTATTGAAGATCAATATGATCTAAATGTTGTTGTTGTAGCGATAAGGTTCCCGAAGGCTTTGGGGAGTGTTATCGATGATCTAAATCGCAGTTCATAGTAACGTTATCACAGCTCTCCTCACAACAGAACCATTGGATGGGACAATCAGCTGCTACACTGAAAGAAATGGTGCTAGTAAAATCAACAAATCTGTTTTGTTGTTCTTGACTTAAAGGAAATTCGGTGAAATTGATCGAATTACGGTTAATTCGACCGAGTTCTTTGTCAAGCGAACAAATTAGTTTAGTCATTTCAACAGAAAAGAAATTGTCGCTCTTAAGTTAAACAAAATTCTGTAAAATTACAGATTCAATCAATCTGATTTTTTTGTTAACACAACTGATCTCACTGGTCATTTCAACAGCGATCAACAGTCAATACATGAGCAAATTTCAAAGAGAATTTTACGCTCACTTCGCTCTCTACTTTGTACTTATGATGGTGGTGCCACTTGTTAAAAAAAACACCAAAATAAGACAACCACCAAATCGAAAAAACGCACAAAATGGGAAAAACAACAAAAAAACTAGTTTTTCAGTTATCAATACAAAACGAAAAACCCTTTTTTGAATTTACAGTGCAAAAAATTATGAGATACCGGGACACCTATTTATCGGGTACAATTTTGCAAATATCCTCCAAGCGAAATGGAAAAATTGCGCCCTCTTGTTGCAAAAGTTTTGTTTGAACGAACAGGATTTTTGCAAAGTAAGTAACATTTTGTTCAAGTTTTTACGAATTTTCACTCACGCGAACGTATCTAATAAGATAATAAAAACATCCTTTTTAAATGACACTATGGCAGAACTTAAAGAAAGGTCAAATATAAATATAAAATTCTTATGCAAATACGTGGATGATATATTTGCTAGTATCGGAAAAAACGTACTTATCTGAACTCACTTTGTATTGGTGTAAAAATGGCCGAAATCCGACTATGACCACGCCCACTTTTTCGATATCGAAAGTTACGAAAAATGATAAAAATGCCATAATTCTATACCAAATACGAAAAAAGGGATGAAAAATGGTAATTGGATTGGTTTATTGACGCAAAATATGACTTTAGAAAAAACTTTGCAAAATGGGTGTGACACCTTCCATATTAAGTAGAAGAAAATGAAAAAGTTCTGCAGGGCGAAAACAAAAGCCCTTGGAATCTTGTCAGGAATACTGTCCACATTTTGGTCAATATCTCGAAAACGCCTTCACATATACAACTATCACGACTCCCTTTTAAAATACTCATTAATACCTTTCATTTGATGACCATATCGTACAAACAAATTCTAGAGTCACCCCTGGTCCACCTTTATGGCGATATCTCGAAAAGGCGTCCACACTATAGAACTAAGGCCCACTCCCTTTTAAAATACTCATAAAAACTTTTCATTTGATACCCATATCGTACAAACAAATTGTAGAGTCACCCCTAGAACTAAGGCCCACGCCCCTTTTAAAATACTCATTAACACCTTTCATTTGATACCCATATCGTACAAACAAATTCTAGAGTCAGCCCTGGTCCACCTTTACAGCGATATCCCTAAATGGCGTCCACCCATAGAACTATGGCCTACTCCCTCTTAAAATACTCTTTAATACCTTCTATTTGATACACATGTCATACAAACACATTTCAGGGTTACCCTAGGTTCATTTTCCTACATGGTGATTTTCCCTTATTTTGTCTCCATAGCACCCAGCTGAGTATGTAATGTTCGGTTGCACCCGAACTTAGCCTTCCTTACTTGTTAAATTTTGAATTGAATTTAATTTATTTATTAATGGCAACTATGCATTTTGTGAATTATAATTACATATTTATACACATAAATTGTAAGTTTTTTATCTTAATGTCATATTTACTCAAAAAGTTCTTCAATTTTAAGTTCTATAATTTTTTATTTTCATATTTCATGTTCAACGTTGTTGTTTGTGGTGTATTATACTATTATTTAATAAATGCAGTCTGCCCCTGAAGAAGCTAAGAAGATTAGCGAAAGTAGGGCTTGAATAGTGGAGTCCTTTGACTTGCACTAAAGCAAAATATTTGGTCATTGCAGCCTATTTCTATTACATCCTTTTTTAATGTTGATGTTTCCGACAACATAAAAGTTTGAGTTGTTTTGGAATCGTTTCAACTTAAAAAAGTGTTACGAAAATTAAACTTGCCGAATTACATGTAAAGTTACTCCAGTGGTGAATCACCTTCCTGCGATTTGACTTTACTTTTCTATAATTTACAAGTTCTCTATTTAAAATGTTATGTCAAACATTTATACTAAAAGTTTTGTTCGAAACAATCAAGTGTGACAACTACATGCGAGAGAAGAAATTGAGAATGAGCTGAGCTGCAACTGAAAGAATTGAGAAACAGTTTTGTGACTACTATTTTCATTTCTATTTGCAAAGCGGGCAAAGCAACATCAACATTTTAGAAATAAAGTTTTTCAATTAGAAGACAATTTCCTAAGCGGAGTCGCCCCTCGGCAGTGTTTGGCAAGCACTCCGAGTGTATTTCTGCCATGAAAAGCTCTCAGTGAAAACTCATCTGCCTCGCAGATGCCGTCCGGAGTCGGCATAAAACAAGTAAGTCCCGTCCCGCCAATTTGTAGGAAAAATTAAAAAGGAGCACGACGCAAATTGGAAGAGAAGCTCGGCCTTAGATCTATTCTGAGGTTATCGCGCCTTACATTTTTTTTTAGTAAGTGCGTATATATGTATGTATATGTAACAAGCATGCGTATTTATGTATTCTCATATTTACGTATGTATGTATATGGCAACATAGGTACTTTCGTACAAAGCTGTGGCAACAACTTTCTTTGTTCATTTGACTACTAAAACGGTCAATTACGTTTGACCGATTTGTGCGCAGTTGCTTCAACATCTTGTTGCGATTGATAAAAATTGACAGAAATTTCGATTGAATTGACCCGTATTTCGGTTGATGTTACTAGTATTTTTCTTTCAGTGTACTAGATGTTGCAACAAGCTGCGAGAGATAGCGTTTGCGTAGCTATTTACTGCGACAGCTAGTACTACTGCGACTATTCACGGACTCATGGATTAATTTTATCGCAGCTAAAAGTTCCAGTGACGAGCGCTGCCGTTGGGTCTGTGATTTTCAGTATTAGTAACTTGTGATTTTCTTACTGCTGACAAAATCACGGGTGCTTCGGTTAGGAACTACTTTTGAAATTAGTTTAGAATTTCTGGTAAACTGTTTTAACACTATAGTTACACTGTGCTTCGTTAATGACTATAAAAAAAAACGAAAGCACGCAGAAACAAAATTATTACAGCCAGCGGCCGGCATATACATACATACATATGTAAATATGAACCTAGGCAACATTTTGAAGTATTATCCCAGTAATTTTTCACTAATATCAATAACAAAAACAATTGTATAAAGCAATATGAGTATGTCTCGCTAATTAAATACAGATACCAGTTATTAATAGCTACTTACCTTTTCCCTGTGATTATTATTTAAAATATTATCTTCGATCGCCATGTAAAAAAATTTAACACTGATAAGAAAAGTGTCGATTTATTTAAAGATATCGTGGTTTTAGAGAAAGGATAAGTGTATTCTCGTCCCAGCGATATTTAACCGTAACTGGCTGAATAGTTATAAAGCAATAATGAACCAAATCGCAGTTCACAATTAGACTAGCAAATATGAGAAATCACACCCTTCCTTACAATCGCCTATGTAGCAATTTACCGCCACATCTAATGCTCTTTAGTGGCAGCCCAAATCGCATGCTCACTAGTTTATATAATCGCATCGAACTGTCCATGTTAGAGAGCTGTGATTGGCATTGTGTTCTTCCGGTCGCAGTGACAAAATCCCAGCTACATGTATATTTGCCAAATGTAAAACTAACCACACCCCAAACAGTCTGTCATCCTACACAATTTGCCAATACCCAATGGTGTCGGACAATGTTCAGAATGTAGGCTGGGTTTGTCCGTTAATGATTTGAATTGTTTTCTATTTTTTAACTTTTAGACTGAATGAATTTGCTCGAGTTGTTGAATGCTTACACTCATCAAATGATAATGAGCGCAAGGAGGAGGGGTTATACAAGTACTACATATATTTCATATACCTGATATAATTGCGCAGCATTACATAATATTTGGCCTTCAGTGTCGAATATTTCATGGAATTTGTATAACAAAATAAATAAATGAATGGCACGATAATCTCCGAAGAGATTTAAGGCCGAGCTTCTCTTCCAATTTGCGTCGTGTTCCTTTTTAATTTTTCCTACAAATTGCCGAGATGGGACCTATTTGTTTTAGGCAGACTCCGAACGGCATCTGCAAGGCAGATGAGTTTTCACTGAGAAGATTTTCATGGCAGAAATGCGCTCGGAGTGCTTGCCAAACACTGCCGATGGGCGACCCCACTTAAAAAAATTTTCTTCTAATTTAAAAAAACCCAGGATCTTCGGTGTGGTAAGCGGAGCACGCTACCATCACACCACGGCGACCGCCATGGTATTTGTATGCATCTACATATCTGTTGGAGTATGTACTGTTGAGTCCCATTATTCCGAGGTAGACAAATGATAAGTAGATAAAGTTCGTATTCTTCGAAAACTTTGCTATCTCTGAATGTCATTGGAAATGCTATACTTTTCTAAGAATATTGTTGAAGACCGTGATTATTCAGAATTTGTTTTAAAAGCCATATCTCAATTGCAAAACACACAAGCACAGAATAGCTTTGAGCCGTTGAAGTACCAGTTAAACACTTTCTATCTCGTTAGGTTAGGTTGAACTGGCCGGTCCATGAGGACCTCACATAGACTGATTGAGTCCATAGTGTTACCAGAAGTCTGTTTTAACGACCAAACTGAAAAACCCTATCAAAAACCAGGACCTATGTTATAAAATAACTCCGTCCTCTTGGCAAATACTAGAAGCTTACTAGGACTTAAGCCACTTGCTGCTTCTAGATCCGACAGCTGTATCACTCCTAATAGATGGAGTCTTAGCCTAGCAAGTGCAGGGCACGAGCACAGAACGTGCTCGATCGTTTCCTCCATCCAACACGCACTTCCTACATCTGCTATCACTGACCAAGTCTAATTTAAAGGCATGTGACGCCAGAAGGCAGTGTCCAGTCAGAATTCCCGTCATGAGTATACAGTCCTCTCTTTTTAATGATAGAAGCAACTTTGTTAGTCTAAGGTTGTAAGACCTACACATAATCTATCTCGTATCTACATAAAAAAAAATAAATGCAAAGCGCGATATTCTCCCAAGAGTTTTAGGCCTCGTGCCTACAGCTTCGAAATAAAACACTCGTTAGGACTCCCATGCGCTCGCCGTATACCTACTAAATCAGACAGTGGTCCGTTATATAAAAATCTATAGACCTAAGGGCGACGATGAAGATTTAAAGGAAGTTAGTTCATCAAAAATTAATACAGCGACCAGTCTAATAAATAAAATATTTTCGCTAAGTGACGAACAATTTATTGACACTAACAAAATCAAAGTTAAAAATTTAATTTTAAATAATAGCTATCCAATTACAGTAATCGAAAAGCTAGTTAATAATACAATAAAATGATTGAGAAAAGAATTGAGAAAAAACATCTAATCATTTCCCCCAGCGGGCTAGGAGGGGGCTTCGAATATACCCGCGGTAGGTATGCCTGTCGTAAGAGGCGACTAAAATACCAAATTTATTCAAGGGGGCGCGCATTATATAGCTTCTCCCCAATTGTCAACCTCACGTACCCGTGGCGAATCCTGTTTCATTAACAGCCGAGGCTCTGGCGACCCCGAACTCCTGATGGATCTAGAGGGCGGGATGGCCTAGAAGGTTTCATGTGGTCATACCAAATCTTTCCCGAGATGGTCGGACTAGTACCATGATGGTGCTTGTTACTGGATCGTACCGGATCTGCATCCGGCAAATGACCATCAACATCGATAACACTACCCAAGACCTTCGGGGAGTGTCCTTATCGCTACAACAACAACAACTAATTCTTTCCTGGCGCTACAAATTTTGTGCAGGATTTAGCAAAGCTACGTATATTTTTTATATTTTGTTCAGAACGGCGTCACCAGAATGCTGGCATGAACCAAAGCTGCTGTCGTTCCAGGGCAGGACTGAATTCAAAGTAAGTTTCATTTACTTTTCTTGGTATTGCCATCTGATATAAGAATTGCGTCTCACCTTCATCCTATGGTAGTTATGTACATATATTATGATTGGTCTTACGACCAATACACAACCAACGGCTGCAACAAGAGCGCAGTCAACAGTACTAATATGCGAGTCCTCTTCGGGTCCATCGAGGTCGCTGCCAAAGGAGCCTACGTATGCAAACGCTTTCGGTGGGATGTGAAAAGGAAGTGGGAGTGAGAGCGAGACTTGCAGAGGCAGTGAGATTGGGATAGAGGGAATAGGAGAAGAACAGGACTGGTAGAGACAATGCTACATATAGAATTTAAGGAAAGTTAAAAGGGTGTAAAAAGGAGGATGAAAGACCATTATTCAATTAAAGGTAAGCCAGCTATTCAGCAGAACATCTGCCGAATGTGCTCGTGTTTCATAAGTATTTACTTTCTGTTATTTCCGAACCGAGTCTCTCCTGTATTCGCATCGAGTTTAGGTCCTTTGGACCTTTTATTGCCTATTTTGGAATCGAGTTGCGCGTCCCATGCTCTTATTCTAATTTTATCTCATCTATTAGCGAAGCTATAGTTTTAATAACCAGTTTCCCAATAGGGTATTCGTCTTGCAGCTGTCAGCTTATGACTTTTGATCAAATATTATATTTAGGTATGCACATTAGAGTGGGTCGATTTATTAACCGATATCGCGCCATCGATTTTTCGATAGGATTTGGTGTCAGGAAAAAAAGTTCCACTATGCATACCCAAAAAAATAATTTTCGAGCCTGCGAAATTTCATTTTGTTTACTTTTTTCGACTTTGATTTTTAAGGTTTTTTTTCATGACCTACTAAAAAGTGTTTCATTTGATTGTAAAATTTTCATGTATACCCTGTCCGACCCAAATATGTCCGCTAAAAACGTTGTCGATAACAGGTTTTTGAAAAAAGAAAAAAAAATATTTTTAGCGGACATTTTTGGGTCGGACAGGGTAAATTTTTTTAGTAGGTCATGAAAAAAAACCTTAAAAATCAAAGTCAAAAAAATTAAATTTCGCAGGCTCGAAAATTATTTTTTTGGGTATGCTTAATGGAACTTTCTTTTCCTGAGCCCAAATCCTATCGATAAATCTATGGCGCGATATCGGTTAACTTTCGTCCATACAAATCGACCCAGTTTAATGCACATATATAAGTACATGAAGCTGTTGGCTGTAGCTATAAACGATTTTCTGAACAGCTAAAAGTTAATAACTGCAATTTGTTGTTGTTGTTGTTCCTATTAAAAAGTGCAATTGATATTTTGTTTATATTTAGTTGCATATTCAACATTTTTTCTCCGATGCTGAAACTTATCAGTCTATGGCTAGCCGCTAGCAATCTATGTACGCTTCATGCACCAGCAACTGCGATTCGCATTGACTTTGCAGCCGTTTTGTTTGATGTAGGTCATATAGACATAAAAAGACAAAGTCATCATACTAGGGTTGATCGAAATAAAATTTTTTTAACAAAGTTTACCTATAAATTCTTTACAAAAATTTTGTTCTTAAAGAAAAAAATTAGACAGATTATTAAATTTATCAAAAAGTTAAGAAGTATTAGCGAAATCACGAAGAAAAGAATAGCATCTACATGATGATGGTATGCGCCTCCCTGACGTTGGGATCTAGTGATTCCTCAGGCTGTGTAGTAAAACTCCAAGCTACTAAATCGATTCGGCAAAACAAAATATGTATGTGTGTACGTATATTCGGAAGTCGGGTGTGGAGTGCGATATCTGTTTTTCGTTGAAGATTCTGTGTATCGCTAAAGCTGGCAACAATGAACTTTTATAACTGGTGCGATTCCGATGAGATAGATGCTGTGGCTAAGTTTATTATTACAACTTCGAAGGCATAGATAGTGAAATGAAATATTAAAATGGGACAGGAAAGCCCAAGGTGGCTACAAAAACATTCTACTTTCTTCGGAACAGCAAAGCAAAGATAATGGGTAGATAACGCCGGAGGGATGGCCACTAGTTAGTGGAACTTAAATGGAACTAAAGCTGGATTGCACCACAGTGTTAAAGTCGTAAATTGTGGCAACAAATGATTGTTACATGCTCGATCAAATTAATAGTTTTCTTTAAAAAGCCCTATCACAAAATGTTTGTTTAAAAACTTTCTTTGTCGTTAGATACGACGTTTATGAAAAAAGTTACTAAATTGGGCGTTCTTCTATCCAATTCTGAGATATAGCGTTTTCGATCTAGCGGCCGAGATAAGGGTATTTTCCACTCAGTCGATATTTTTAGGGAGTTCGAAATCGGAACTTTCAAGTTTAGTAATCATTTCTTGTTTAACCCTTTCGAACCTGAAAACAACCAGCAGGAAAATTTCTGCTTTATTGACTATTTTAGTTTTAGTATAGGCCTTAAAAGTAGAAATTTTTGAAGTGGAGTCTCTACCCCCTCCGGGGAGGTTTAGGGGGTGGGACATATGCGTCCCATTCGGTGTTTTGAGCGGGACATATAGGTCCCGCTGGGACAGGAACAGGTTTATGATACATTTTTTTAATTACTAAAAGTTAGAGAATGTCGTCAAGCTCTAAACGGAACATATTTATACAAACAAATAATAGAACTGTTACCTGAACTTCAATATACCAGACGGGACAGTTGTTAATGACTTTAAATGGAAAATTAAGATATTAGTTATAAGAAAACTTATTCTGGGATATCCGAAAGGGTTAAATAGCGATAAATACTCCCTAAAGAAGATAAAATATCCTGTTGAAACGCGTCGGTATTAGAGAAAAAACACTCCAGTTTTTATACTCAGCGTACTTTGCACACAGACTATATAAACTTTGATTGGATAGCGGTTGGTTGTACAGGTATAAAGGAATCGACATAGATATAGACTTCCATATATCAAAATCATCAGTATCGATCGTCCGTCCGTCTGTCCGTTAACACGATAATTTGAGTAAATATTGAGATATCTTCACCAAATTTGGTACACGTGCTTATATGTACCCAGAATAGATTGGTATTGAAAATGAGCGAAATCGGATGATAACCACGCCCACTTTTTATATATATAACATTTTGGAAAACACAAAAACCCTGATAATTTAGTAAATAATATACCTAGAAAGTTGAAATTTGACATGTGGACTGATATTAACTGTTGATAAAAATTAAAAAAAAATTTTAATGTGCGTGGCACCGCCCACTTGTGATAAAATCAATTTTACAAAATTAATAATCAAAAATCGTTAAACATATCATAACAAAATTTGGCAGAGAGGTTGCCTTTACTATAACGAATGCTTTGAAGAAAAATTTACGAAATCGGTTAAGGACCATGCCCACTTTTATATAAAGGATTTTTAAAAGGGTCCTGGACGAATAAAATAAGCTATATCTTTGCAGAAATAGCTTTATATCAATGATATTTCAATTCCCAAATGGATTTATAACAATGAATAGGAAAAACTTCAAATTTTAAAAAATGGGCGTGACACCGCCCCTTTTATGACTAAGCAATTTTCTATGTTTCGGGAGCCATAACTCGAAGAAAAATTAACGGATCGTAATAAAATTAGGTACATAGATTTTCCCATTGGCAGGAAATATTTCTAGAAAAAATGGACGAGATCGGTTAAAAACCACGCCCACTTTTATATAAAATATTTTTAAAAAGGTCGTAGACGAAAATAATATGCTATATCTTAGCGAAAAAAAGCTTTGTATCAATAGAATTTTACTTTCGAAATTGAGTTATAACATTAAATTGGAAAGCACTAAAATTTTTGAAAATGGGTGTGGCACCGCCCCTTTTATGACTAAGCAATTTTCTATGTTTCGGGAGCCATAACTCGAAGAAAAATTAACGGATCGTAATAAAATTAGGTACATAGATTTTCCCATTGGCAGAAAATATTTCTAGTAAAAATGGACGGGATCGGTTAAAGACCACGGCAACTTAGATATAAAACAAGTTTAAAAGGGTCGTAGACTAGAATAATGAGCTAGACCTTAGCAAAAAATAGTTTTGAATCAATGATATTTCACTTATCAAGTTTTATTGAAAGAGGAAATGGGTAGACATTTTTCTTTTAAACGGGCGGTGCAACGTGTTATGTAGAAAAGTAATTTATCTGAAATGAAATGTACAATTGGAGCTCACGCTGAGTATATAATGTTCGATTACTCCCGAACTTAGACACCTTTACTTGTTTTATTTTAACTCAACGGCAAAAATGCTCTAATTGAAAGCTCATTAAACTTTCTTCTTGACTTAAAGCATACTTTAATAATAGCTACAATTTCGTTTTTAAGTTCAATTCGTTTTAAATTTTGTTTCACGCTAATACAGAGGAATAATTGCACATACACATAAATCGTATTCACCTTCAACTGCAATGCTTGACTGATGCAACAATGGAATAGTAAGCGGTTCGCGTGCAGTTTTCTGCAATTAAAACAATTGCAAGCTTTATTTTATTTTCAATAAAAAAAACCAACACAAGTAAATGACTTCTGGTAATTGCATCTTCCGCCCCTTCCTTTAAAATATCCGAACGGAAACCAGTTTCTAATTTTATTGCTATTAACGGGTAATATGTGCATTGGGGTGCGTCTTATTTGCGTGGACAGATATTTGTTCACCTACAAACCAAATTTTATGTTCATTAATAGTTGAATGTTTTATTTACTTAATTATATCATTCCTCCTTTGAAATTAAGTTTCATAAATAAGTTGGTCATGGTCGTCAACTGATTTCTATATATATTTTTTTTCATCTGTAGTCCTTTCCTAAACCTCCCTTGATCGATTTCTTCTATTGAAATACTCGATTTTATATCATAATGAATGTTGTTGTATTTTGAAAAACCTGTCAGAAATGTTGAATTACTCGATTTGATGTGACCCTAGTCGAACATTTTGGCCACCGTGGTGTGATGGTAGCGTGCTCCGCCTACTACACCGAATGCCCTGGCAAAGCAAAGCATCGTCAAAATTTTAGAAATAAGGTTTTTTAATTAGAAGAAATTTTTTCTAAGCGGGGTCGCCCCTCGTTAGTTTATGGCAAGCACTCCGACTGTATTTCTGCCATGAAAAGCTCTCAGTGAAAACTCATCTGCCTCGCAGATGCCGTTCGGAGTTGGCATAAAACAAGTAGGTCCCCTCCCGCTAATTTGTAGGAAAAATTAAATAGCTTAGAAACTCGGCCTAAAATCGCTTCGGAGGTTATCGCGCCTTACATTTATTTATTTATTTAGTCGAACATTTTATAGATGTTTTTTGTAGAGACGGTCTCTTGCTGTCTGATAGCAGAAATAATAGCTCTGGAAGATCTCAACATGATATCTTTAACGATAACATCGCACGTTTATTGTAAACAGATGTAAATCAAAATTACCATTTTCGAGATTTTATGATACCCCAAAACAGCCGGCTGGTGAGATTATATTCACATACATAGAACACTCCAAAGCAGGGACGGAAAATAAAAAATTTTTTTTGGAGTCGAAAAAGTCCTGGTCAAAAAATTGTCCTAGGTGAAAATGTTTAAGTTCCCAGGTATCCCGATAGGAATATCATGTCGAAGCATGCATCCTTTTTATTTTTCGAACTTTTTCCATAAAAGTAAAATCTGTATTTTTAATTTTTGAGTCCGATAGAACTAGTTAAACTCGGACTATTAAAAATAAAAGTCCGGAAATAAAAGTTAAATCCGGACTTTTATTTTTTAAGGCCAAAATAAAAAACCGGCTTGATAACAAAGAAACGGCTTATCCGAAGTAAAAAAAATTTTTTATTAAATTATTTTGGCCGGATTTAACTTTTATTTCCGAACTTTTATTTTTAAAAGTTCGAGTTTAACTAGTTCTATCGGACTCAAGTAATAAAAACCCGAAAATAATTTTTATCTTGATCCAAATATATTAAAAGTCCAAAATTAATAGTTTTGCAAGGAATTATATTATAAAAGGAATAACAGTTTCCTCCCCTGCTCCAAAGGGCAAAAACTATAGAAATTACGATCTTTGAAATCGATTTTTATTATAAAGCTGTATGAAAAAATGCAAACAAATCTTAATTTTAATTTATATCTGTTTACAATAAAACGTGCGATATCTGTAATGGCTTGTGAACTTTTGAAACTATTCTCTCTTAAAGATAGGCGTTGCCACGCACATTTCCCAAAATTTTATTAAGTTTGTAGCTTTCGTCATAAAATTAGCCCAATTTTTTGCTCAAATTGTCATTTCAACTCACGGACGGATGTGTAACTTAAAAATTAGACCCTCCCTAATATATGTACATACTTTCAAAGCTACTTAAGAGGAAGCTACTTCACGGAATTAGAAATATACCTATGTTTGTATATCACGTTTCTATTTTCTTTAATTACCGTTTACCGTACATGTACATGCATCCGATATACAATTGCGAATAAAAAAATATTAGTAAAATGATTTTATAATTTTTTCAGTTATTTTCCTTTTTCGCTTATTTGAAAAAGTTTTAAAGTATTAATTATGTAACGAAAACTACCAATGTCAACCAAATCGTTTTCCAAAAAATTTTAAAACTCAGTTTTTGGAAATGTTTATGAAAATTTTCAAATTTTATTCAGAAATTCATTCAACCTTTTGAGTACGCAGTTTTGTTATTCATTCAAGTCTCACAAAGTGCAAATCTGAAGTATCAAAATTTGTTTTCTCCGAAGTGTGTTTTAGATATTCTATACAAAACTGAAACAATTTTGAAAAAATTTCGAATTTTTTCGAAGTAGAATATCGTCGGTCCAATGCCAAAGTCACGAATGTGCATATTTGATGTTTTGAGAAAAACGCGTAAGACATTGTTAAAAATAGAGATTTAATTAATAGAGATTTAATTTTGTATTTTTCAACCACTATTGGAAGGTTTACTTTTGTAAACCACTAAGTAATGTTAATTGAAAAATAATTTTTTTATTTTTTTTGTTTTTTTTTCAAAAAAATGCATATTTGTTGTTTTGGCTTTGCAAAATTTGGCATATATAATATTTCGTTAAAACAAAATGGCACATTCGTGACTTTGGCATTGTACCGACGATATGTCAAATTTTCATAAAGTTTTTTAAAACTACTTTTTCAAAGTACAGAACTGCATACTCTATAGAAAAAAAATATCTTAAAATTTTCAAACTTTCGATTTTTTCCCAAAATGTTTCCGAAGTTGATTTGCACAGTTTTTAGTTAACGAAAATAAAAAAACAATAAAGTTACTCATAAAGTTTGCATAGCATTTTTGCTGCTATTTTTTTCCTCGCTACACCTGCGTGCACAAATGAATGAGCATTCAAACATGATCTTTAATATTAACTTATTAGTAATTAAATCAATTTATTTTTAAACTTATGCCTTCCTTCCTCGTATTTTCTTACAGTTTCCAACGTCACATTTAAAAAAATGGGTTTACTCAGCGAAGGCAGTCCACTCTCCTGGGAAGAAACAAAAAAACTAGCAAACCATGTACGTGAACATGGAATTACTCAATTTATAAATCTATATCACAGATTAAAAGATCGCACTGGCGATATACTCAAATGGGGTGATGAAGTTGAATATATTATCGTTAAATTTGACGATGAACATCGCGTTGCACGTGTTTCCCTAAAAGCACAAGAACTCCTAAATAAACTCAATGAAAAGAGTTGGCCGATCCGGATGGTGTTAAATCGTTATGGCGTCCAGAATATGGTGCTTACATGATTGAGGGTACACCAGGGAAACCATTTGGTGGTTTAATGGCTCACTTTAATCTTGTAGAGGCTAATATGCGTTACAGACGTGAAGAGGTCACAGAGTTGTTGGACAAAGATGAATGTGTTATGTCGATAACAAATTTTCCACGTCTTGGCGCACCAGAATTTACACATCCCATTTACTATCCAAATCCGAATGATCCAAATAGCTCAGCTAAATCGCTATATTTCCCAGATGAGGCAATTTATCCAGGACATCCACGCTTTAAGACGCTAACACGTAATATACGTAAGAGACGTGGTGAGAAAGTCGCCATCAAATTGAAAGGTATGTGGCATTTTTATTTTATTTTATGTGGTGTTTTTTTGTGGTAACCTGGGATTCTTTTCACGACGTGGGGTTAATATGTGGGTAGATCACTGTAGCGCGGCCATGCTCTATCCCGACTCATACGTTCTCTTTTGTACTATGGCACCATGATAAATCTGCATTAGGGCGTCCTGGGTCAGGCTGCTCGCTATATTAATTTTGTACCCTGGTTATGTGCTGAGCTTGGGAGCTGCCACTTCCAATGAAAAAGCAGAACAAGCCTCAGCCGAGACAACACTTTTTTTCGGATGATGACTAAGACAAACGTTTTAGGACTATGATTTGGTTGCATGTATCTGGGTTATCCGAACTCTTTCATGAAGAGATGCCAGTACGTTAATTGCTTATGCGTTCACCGGCAAACAGGAGCCTGGATATGTCTTTTATAGTACTGCATGGAAGCACAAAACGTGGTTTTGTGGTGGTAAATAGACTTAGTACTAAATATCCACTCGGACCTCTACCTTGTGGCAGCCAAGATACGCACACGTCTCCCCACACGATCCACATCAGGGTGACGTTTTTCACATCTATTTGTACGTACGTGCCAATTGATGATGTGGCCGCCGTGAATAAGTGCTGTGATGTTAAACAAGAAAAGATAAACGACGACTGCCTCCATCATGAACTCAATATCATTCTTGATCATTCTTGACTCTTCTTCGCATAACCGAAAATGTAGCATCTCACAACAGATTGAGGTTGGTCGGCTTAGCTGATGCTTAAAACATGGTAAATTCAGATTCTACCCAGGTTTTAGCATAAACGGATACACCAAGCTGTGAAACGAAATTGAGCACGTCGTAATTGACGGGCAGACATAGTACCAGTGCCACGAATTTGTGTACTCTACACGGTCTAAATATCCACTTGGACTACTACCTTTTGGCAGCCAAGATACGCACACGCCTCTGTACTAGAGATATACGCCGCCGTCGGTTTTGGTCGTTTTTCGCACGCCGCCGCCGAATGTCAAAAATAGAGGCGCGGCGGACTTTGTATCACCCAATTCACCAAGTTATTAAAGCAAAACACTAAAAGTAAAGTTATATAATAAATTTATATGCTCACTTTGCATATCAAAAAATTAATAATGAACAATGAATTCAAATAAAAAGACCCAAGGCGAACACGTTTTCAAATTGTCCTCAAGTTGTTAAAAAAACCAAATTACCCAAAAAAGGTGCCGATTTAAAAAAAAATTGACATTGCGTATAAGCGAAATCTGAGAAGGGTTTGAAAAATCACTTGGACTTACATTCAAACATCTGTTCTTTATTTGCGAAACGATACATCAGCGTCTGAAATGTTAATTTTAATTTTCACACTTCATCCTTCAACACCCAAGTCTCCCGGGCTAACATTTCCTAAAGTTGGCGGCCCTATGCAAAACTAGTCCCCTGGATTGAATCACATTGATGATAGGCTATAATTTATATAGATATTTAAACTTGGTTATTATTCTGTTAATAACTTAAATTTTATTATAATTTTATTTTGAGGTGATTAACTATAAATGATTGTTTGACCTTCTACTACTGTTATTTAAACTCTTTAATTGAAAATTATTTTCTATTTTTTAGTACGGTTAGCTATAAAAGCGTGTTTTTTTAGTTTTTTTAAACTATTATTTATTTTTAATTTTTTAGTTCAAGTAATTTTAAAAGTTTTAGTCGAGAGTGATGAAACCTCGAAACGCCAGCGGTCCATGGATGAATCCAACCCCACGGCACCGAAAAGGGCCAAGACGCAGGGAGGCTGGACGCGGTCTTTCGCCAAAATTGCCAAGGGTCGGCAGATCATTGGCATTATAGACGAGAGCAGCGAATATGGCAGGATCCCGAAACAACAGTGGAAGTGGATCGAGACCGCGCTCGCTACGGTGGCCGTTAAGGTTAAGAAAGACAACCGTGGTCCACCGCCATCTTACACCGATGCAGGGTGGTTCCAGGGCAATGTCAAGCTAATTGCCTGTGACGACGCCAGGTCGGTAAACCTCTATAGGGCCGCCGTCACGCTGATAGGGGTGGTATATCCGAGGGCGCGCCTCAAGGTAGTATTTCGCACTGGGCCACAGCCACAGGTTTGGAAGTCAACCCGGATAAAACCGAGCTTGCCCTCTTCACGAGGAGGTTCAAAGTACCAAATTTTACACCGCCAAGAATTGGGGGTACGTTCTTAGCGTTTAGCGATCAAGTCAAGTATTTTGGAGTCATTTTGGATAGGAAGCTATTATGGAGTGACCATATAGTGGAGCGATCCAAGAAGGCAGCAGCAGAGCTGTTCACCTGCAAGGGGGCAATTGGCACCTCCTGGGGATTCTCCCCTAAGGTGACCTACTGGATTTATAAAGCCATTGTGCGCCCGATTCTTCTTTATGGTGCCTTGGTCTGGTGGCCTGCACTAGCTAAAAGTACCTATCTTAAAATGCTTCAAAATGTGCAACGGAGTTCGGAGCTCTGCATTACCGGGGCTCTCGGCTCCACTCCAAATTCCGTTACATACATACATGGATACATAGATAGATAGATACAGGCCAAGCTAATAAAAGCGTGTTAAAAAGGGCTCCAGTATGCTCTTTCGTAGATGTGCCATGCATCCACTTCTATTATTAATAAAGGAATGCGTTTTTCGCATTATGTGCAAGGTTTCAAATCTATGGCCATTTGGGGTGGTCATAAGTTCAATTAACCTTATGTCCGTTAACCTTATGTCACCCCACTATCACATTATTGCATTGTCATCGAGCCTTGATACGTGTGCAAAGTTTCAATCAAGCTTATGGCCATTCAAAGAGGTAATAAGGCCAATTGACCTTATGGCCATTGACCTTATGTCACCACACCATCACATTAATGCATTGTTATCGAGCCGTGATACGTGTGCAAAGTTTCAATCAAACTTATGGCCATTCAAAGTGGTAATAAGGCCAATTGACCTTATGGCCGTTGACCTTATGTCACCACACCATCACATTAATGCATTGTCATCGGTCCTTGATACGTATGCAAAGTTTCAAATTAACTAGACTTTTAGAAACCGCTGAAAATTAAGCTTGAATATTCCGTTACATACATACAGGCCAAGCTAAAAAAGCATATATGTAATACTCCTATATTGCTACAAAAGGCTAGGTACATTCCCAAACATCAGAGTGCCGATATATTGCTGTTTAAACGTTTTTGTTTTTGTATTCAATAATCGAATGTACTACCTAAATTTAAAATTTTTTTGTCACACTTATGCTGCTACAATCACAACAATTTTATAGGCTGTCTTGTTTTGATTTCGAAATCAAAACACATTGCGAGCATTTTCTATTAGCAATATAGGAGTATTACAGATATGAATAAAAGCGTGTTAAAAAGTCGACTTATTCGACTAGTCGGTTAACCGACTAACCGGTTGTAACCGTTTGCACGGTTTTTAACTGAATATATGTAGATATTCGGTTAACCGTCTAGCAGCGCTTAACCGACTACTCGCTTTGCTGCGACTAGTCGACTTTTGGCACATAATCGGTTACCATTAACCGAATATTTCATTTGAAATTTTTTCACAATCACTTTCTAGAAATTTTGCGCTCCTGATACATATTCTGCATGGTAACAATATGCAGCATACTGTATTTTCCATATTGGCATGGTTGATGATGGTCAACCATATTTTTGTCACGATATTTACCCGTTTATATTAAATCTTCTTTTATAGGTATCAGGAGCACAAAATTTCTTGTAAGTGGATATGATTAAACTTTTAAATAAATATTATGTAGGCAACATTTGGATTTTGCTTCAACCAAAATTTATTTTTTCAAAAATATAGTTACCAGAAAGAAAGTTTTAACATATGTATGTAAATACTTTATGGATAGATTTTTTCCACTAAATATATATAATTAAAGCAAGCAAAACAAGCCATGGTTCAGCTTTTGCAAAAGGCAAAACATATGTCTATTAGTATAAGTTAGCTGCTATAAAGGTTTAGGAACTCTAACGCTTGCTCTTGTGGCCCAGAAATATGTAACATAAAGGCATTTCAAGCCTGTATGAGCGTGTGTCAATCAGTGGCAAAGCACGTTGGAAAGGAAATTTTTGAAAGACATGAGGTGTATATAATTTCGTGTTCTTGCCGTTAACTATTGGGAAAAATGCTTACCATAGTAAAAAGACTTATCACCATAGAAAATTGCTACCCATTCACATACTCTCTATGTATGAGATTTGAGCCTTTTAAGAATGTATTTTTATTTTACCAAATCCTTCCATACACCCCTTTGCGAACGTGAACGTGAGTATTTTCTTTTGTCTAATATCTTTGTTATTACTTCGCTTTTCGCAACAATTTAAACGATACGTTAAATAGTAATTTAAAACAGCTAATATATGTACATACATATGTATTTCACAAGCTATTCGTACTTTTTTGTTTGAAATGGACTCAATTGACAGCAGTGCGTGAACGTTTTGAAGAATTCAGAATAAATAATTTGCCCTTGCGAATATTTCAGAACTCAGCACTCGTTCATGTTCATAAAAGGTGTGTGGGGTACTTATTGCGTTAAAAAGTATTTACAGAGCAATGCATCCGGTACGTTTCGGTACCAAACCCGATCATCTCGCGAACGATTTGTTATGACAACATGCGACCTTCTTGGTCATCGCGCCCTCCCACCCCCTAGAGCCATGAGGAGTACGGGGTCGCCAGAGCCTCGGCTGTTAATGAAACAGGATTCGCCACGGACAGGTGAGGTCGACAAATTGGGTTTGGAGAAGCTATATATTGCGCTGGCAACCTGAAAGGTTTGCGCTACACAACCCCTTGAATCTGGTCTTTTAGTCGCCCCTTCCGACAGGCATACCTACCGCGGGTATATTCTGACCCCCTAACCCGCCTAGTCTCTGTTATCGGAATATTATGAAACCGAAAATCGTTATCAGTTCACAACAATGCGCAAGTGAGAATAAAATGAGAATGTGAACTAAAGTTTATGTTAGAAATTATTAATATTGTTTAGAAATTCTTGCACATTAACATGGATACATTTTTTTTTGTCATTTTGTTTAAACAAATATTTAGCAAATACGTGTAATTTTGCGTGTTAACAAGACGATAACACCTGGTAGCGTTATTATCCGCAATCCGAATACGAGAAGTTGCTTGTCATTTGCGTAACCGATTAAAAGAATGTTGCTATCAGATTAGATTAATGGTGTTACTCTCTAGTAACCTTCGGAATAAGGCCGTAAATGCAGCTTAATCATAAAGTGTTGTCTCCCAGAGAAAATTTGTACACCTCATTTTTGCAATGAGTAAAATGTTATTTATTGGCACACTGCAAATATATGTTAAAGTATTATTCGTAGATAAAGAATTATTCGTCAATAAGTTTTTGGAAGATATATTTTTTTTTATGGTGGCGTGGCGTTGTTCGCTTAACACACCAAAGTCCTGGGTTCAAAACCTGAATTGTGATAAAATGTCGATCCCGAAATACTACAATACATTTTTTACTATATGTAATATGGCAACATGAAAATTCTATACCTTTCACAATACAAGCATGGGCGTAGTCAGCCAAATAATATTGTAACGAATTTAGTGAAATTCCTCCTATTTGCAACCTTCTACTAACGTTCGTATCGCTAAACTGTTGAATAAAACACTCCAATATTCCGTATTGCACAATTGTCTTTATTAGACTACTTTGAGAGTAGTTAACAATTATACTGCACTTCGCAAATGATAGCGTGTTTAAAACAAACTGATTAATTCTGACACAGCTTTCGCTCCTTTTATACTCTCTGCTGTCTCGTTCGCATACTTCTAGGCGTTTCTTCTTCTAGAATTTACTACTTAGTTACCAGATATACGCGTCGCGTGTGTATCTGTAGTTTATAGCCTCTCGCATCGACATATGCGCGTGTATATGTGAGTACTGATTATTGCATACTTTTGTGATTATCTTAGATATATGCATGTGAATTTGTTTGTGTACATACAAGTGACTGCTTAGCATCGACTTAGAGGTGATAGTATCCCTTAGTGATGCTAATATTCGTCACAATATTAACTGCGGTATCATACAATATCAGCTTAGGTCGAGATAATAAAGATTTCGGTTCTCGATATCGGTAATGAAATAAAATACACCAAGCCGCATGTCTTAGATGATGTGACATGAGTCCAGGGAAATAGTATTTTTTATATTTTATAGTGGCCTAGAAAGCACTAGCCAACAAAGTACTGTGCTTCGACTTTTGTCAGAACTGGAATACTTTCATTGATAATTTCATCTAAACAATAAAATTGTGCTTGTCACAAAGAAAATTTCGACATGAGCGGTCGAAAACGAAGTTGGGTGTGGCAGTTTTTCGAAAAGTCGGTGGACGGAAAAAAAAGTGAATTCCGCTATTTGCAATGTAGAATTAGGTTTTAATTCATCCACATCTGCGCTAAATAACCACCTTAAGATGGTACATCACAAAAATCGCGAGATCGAAAAGTAAGTATTACCACAAGTTTTATTTATAATTTAGAAATAAAATAAACATATAGTGTTAGTTCAACTATAACACAGCCAAACGAAGAAATTTCGGAAAATAACGGTCTGTTACTAAAAAGGCGGAACATTGTAACATCGATGTGCAACAGCGAACGTCAGGAAACGATAGCACGAGCAACGGCATCGCTACAAATATGTCGCCAATATCCCTGGCATCATAAGAAGGTTTCAGGGATTTCATGAAGGTGTTAGAACCGGGATTCAAAGTACCTTGCGAAAGCAGTATTCATTCACGTTTGCAGCTTCTTTATAAAGCAGTACGTGACGATATATCGAGGGACTGGGAAGAAACAGCAAGCATTTCTATTTCCATTGACGAATGGTCTTTACGTACCCAAGAGTTTTATATTTCGGTTGAGGCGCAGTACTTCAATTTAAACAATTGCCGTCTTTCAGTGAGTTTTACAGCTCCGGCTCACGCTCAATTCTCACGGGAATGCTCTGGATCATTGAGAGACTTGAGAAGCAGATGTCGTGAAATTTTCGCACACGTGAAATGTGATCGGCAGATGTCGCCGCTGTTTTTCATTTAACTCATACGGCGAAAGGCTAAGCAGCGACATCTATTTTTGAAAAAGTAGGTATATTAAAGGACGCGTTGCCAACCTAAAAAGAAGTAATTAACAAATTATCTGGCTCACAAATTGAACCAGACTTCTATCTGGATTTATCTGGCTCAAATGGTTGTTGTTGCATTTACATGCAAAATTATTTATCTGGTCAGGATTTTGCCACCGGATGATAGCTAATGACTTATGCAGTATTACACTTTGTAACCAACAGTTGCAAGGTACGCATATTTAATATTCTTTGGATAAAAATTATAATTTGAATGCACTATATTTATCTTGTAAAATTTTTAAATATTGGCAACTTATGAAGCTTTCAAACCATAAAATTGAAACAACAGGCCATAAGGCGGATTAACAAACTAATTTTGGTCGTTTCAAAGCGAAGAAAGCGCCAAGGTGTTTCTATGTTATCTTAAACGTTTATGTGAATCCACCTTAAATAACAATGGAATGCTTTGTCGCTTTTTTCGCTTTGATACCAAAGGGTTTATGTAAATCCTTTTTTTCTGCATTGGCTCGAGGAAGTGCAAAATTTTTTCGATATTTATCCTTTAACGTATTCCTAATATTTATATGATACTATAAAGCTATGTATATAATGTTCAGTTTTGCCCGAACCTAGCCATCCTTACTTGTTTAATCTGTGTTTCTATTCAGGAAGGCCAAATGCTGAAAATATTGCTGCTGCTTAGAGGACTGGAATATATCTAGAAAAATACAAGCTATAACTCATGATAGTGCAAGCGTGATAAATGCGACAGCGAAAAACTTTTAAATATACCAGATAGTGCTAAGTGTAGTGCTCCTATTTTGCAGCTTGTGGTCAAAGATGCACTTGGATCTGTTTCGGATTATGCCAACTTATGCACAAAAGGAAAAAATATAGCATCACTCTTCCATCGATCAAATGTAGCCAAGTCTGCGCTTTCAACACGCCAAGTACAACTTGGCATTAAGGAAAATTGCTTAGTTCAGTCATGTGAAATTCGTTGGAATTCTAAGCTTCATATGTGTGAAAGTTTACCGAAATGCTATATGTTTAGTTTTAACGAACAGAACCATCACAAAACCGTGCGACGCGCTTAAGTTGGAGTTAAGCGAAACTGAATGGAGTGGGATGGCAACACTAGTGAAGCTATTGCTGCCTTTCGAATAGGCCACAACTGTATTGTGCAGAGCAAAGTCGGTAACATTGCCTTTGGTCCGTCCGTTAATAAATCGCCTAATTGCACTTAATGAACACACAAACGAAAATGTATTTTGAAACGATTGATATGGACAATGGTGGCAGTAACATTTCAGTTGCTATTGTATCCGTTTTTTTAGATCCAAGATACAAAAGTATGAAATATGAAAACACAGAAACAAAAATGAAAGTCCATGATTTTGTTAGAAGTAATTTAAAATATGGAACTTCTGTGGATGACACGGTGGCCACAGAAAAAAATACTGATCTTGACTCCCTATTTGAGTCCGAAATAAACCGAACAGACCTTAAATCGCAAATGGATTTATACATTGCAGAACCACAAGTTGGTCACAACATCGATCCCATATTGTGGTGGAAATCCCATAGCGAAATTTATCCCGATATTTTCAACATTGCTAAGCGCTACCTGTTTATACCAGCCACTTCGGCTGAGTCCGCGCGAACGTTTTCCATTGCTGGGAACATTGTCTCACAACGTAGAAGTTGTTTGTTACCAAGAAATATAAATCTTCTTACTTTCTTTATCAAAACAGAGGTTATATGAAGGGGAATGAACTTATATAAATGTATATGTCGTTTTTATAATAGCATTAAGGACTATATGTTTTGGCATGATTTGTATTTTATGGAAATAAAAATCTTAGATATGCACATATTATTTTATATGTTTTATTAATTGAATTAGATTTTATATGTAAGGAAATTTATGCATAGATTAATAAACTTTAAATGAGGCGCAAGTTTTTAAGATAGACCTATCGTCGCACTATTCAGAAAGGGCCACCAGCTGCCACAACCCCATTCATAAAACGCCCCTACATATGTATGCACATACAACTCAATATTGTCAGACATTTGAAATTTGATTTCATATTTTTATATATAGAATTACTTACTTAATTGGCGCTTAACCGTCTAAACGGTTATGGCCGTCCAACAAGGCGCGCCAGTCGCTCCTTCGCTCCGCCAACCGGCGCCAATTGGTCACACCAAGGGAGTTTAAATCGTTTTCCACCTGGTCCTTCCAACGGAGGGGGAGCCGCCCTCTACCTCTGCTTCCATAAGCGGGTTCCGATAGAAACACTTTCTTGGCCGGAGCATCATCTTTCATTCGCATAACATGGCCTAGCCAGCGCAGCCGCTGCGTTTTAATTCGATGGACTATGTTGATGTCTGCGTATAGCGCGTTCAGCTCATCATTAAGTCTTCTTCGGTACTCGCCATCGCCAACGCGTAGAGGTCCATAAATCTTTCGAAGAACTTTTCTCTCGATCACTCCCAAAGCCGCTTCATCTGCTGTTGTCATAGTCCATGCTTCTGCCCCATATAGCAGGACGGGTACGATAAGTGACTTTTAGAGTATGATTTTCGTTCGCCGAGTGAGGACTTTACTTTTCAATTACCTAGACCAAAGGAGCATTTATTGGCAAGATTGATTCTTCGCTGGATTTCAGTGCTGATGTTGTTGCTAGTGTTGATGCTGGTTCCCAAATAAACGAAGTCTTTTACTATTTCGAAATTGTCACTGCCAGCAGTAGCGTGGTTGCCAAGGCGCGTATGCGCTGACTCTTTTTCTCGATGACAGCAGGTACTTCGTTTTGTCCACATTCACCATCAAACCCATCTTTATCGCTTCTTTTTCCAGTTTGGAGTAAGCAGAACTAACAGCGCGGGTGTTTGGGCCGATGATATCAATGTCATCAGTAAACGCCAGTAATTGCACGCTTTTATAGTATATTGTTCCAGTGCGGTTAAGTTCTGCAGCTAGTATAATTTTCTCCAGCATCAAATTAAAGAAATCGCACGATAGGGGGTCACCCTGTCTGAAACCTCGTTTAGTTTCGAACGGCTCGGAGAGGTCCTTCCCAATTCTGACTGAGCTGATGGTGTTGCTCAACGTCATTTTGCACAGCCGTATAAGTTTTGCGGGGAAACCAAATTCAGACATAACGGCATATAGGCAGCTCCTTTTCGTGCTGTCGAAGCGGCTTTAAAGTCGACGAAGAGGTGATGTGTGTCGATTCTCTTTTCACGGGTTTTTTCCAAGATTTGGCGCATTGTGAAAATCTGGTCGATGGTAGATTTACCAGGTCTGAAGCCGCACTGATAAGGTCCAATCAGCCGGTTCACAGTGGGCTTCAATCTTTCGCACAATAGACTTGAAAGGACCTTATATGCGATATTAAGAAGGCTGATTCCACGATAGTTGGTGCATTTTGCAGTATCCCCTTTCTTGTGGACTGGGCAAAGAACACATAGATTCCAACAGTCGGGCATGCACTCGTCCGCCCATATTTTGCTAAGAAGCTGCTGCATGCGCCTTACCAACTCCTCGCCGCCGTACTTGAATAGCTCCGCAGGCAATCCATCAGCGCCCACGGCCTTGTTTTTTTTTCAATCTGGTTATTGCTATTCTAACTTCGTCATAATCGGGCGGGGGGACATATATTCCATCATCGATTGCGGGATCGGGTTCTTCATCTCTGCGCGGTGAATTGCTGCCTCCATTTAGGAGAGCAGAGAAGTATTCCCTCCATAATCTAAGCACTCTCTGGACATCAGTTACAAGGTCGCCGTTTTCGTTCCTACAGGAGTTTGCCCCGGTCTTAAAACCTTCCGTATGTCGCCGTATTTTTTGGTAAAATTTTCGGGCGTTATTCCTGGTGGCTAGCAGCTCAAGCTCCTCGCACTCACGCCTTTCTGCTTCTGCTTTTTTCTTCCTGAAAAGGCGTCTCGCTTCCCTTTTCAACTCACGATAGCGTTCACACACTCCTCTTGTCGCGCCCTCTTTTAACGTAGCCCTGTAGGCAGCGTCTTTTCTTTCGGCTGCAACGCGGCACAATATACAGAATAACCTACATTTTATTTCTGTGCTCCTAATACATTTTCCTGAATACAAGGCTTTTTTTCGTGTCATTTGTATTCTACAGCATTGTGTGAAAAAACAAAATATGCTTTGACCCTATGTACGTTCAACTTGTTTCTGTTTTTGTATGTTGATTATTTTACTGCGGTTTAGTTTTATATCCCCTTGCTCCTGCTGCTACAGATAACGTTTTAAAAGATTATTATAAAATAATTAAAGTAATAAAATCTGTACTAATATACCATATGTCGCGAAGCAATCCTTAGGGTCTAGACTCTAGAGTAAGAAAGCCGCGTTTGTAATTGTATGTGAGCTCGTTTACAATATTCCCAGCTCTTCAAATTATAATTGAAACGTGTATGACGATAATACAGGGAGGATAATGCTGCTTTGTACGAAAATGCAATTAAGAAGGTAGGATATGTATATTTTGTCTCTTCCCTAAACTGGAAAAGGAAGTAGGATAGATATTCAAACAAATTAGAAAAAGTACGAGAAATTACAAGAGAAATTTTTGCAAAAGTTATGACGAAAACAAACTTTGACTTGAAGATTTCCCTTTTGAAGTATTGGTCAATGTAAGTACAGGTCAATGATAACTTATCCATTTTATTTTCATAATTGTTTTTAAACTATCACCATACAGGTAAATAACATTATTTCTAAAGTTTCTTTTGCAAGAGTCATTCGATTTTGACGTTCAACAAAAATTATAAGGCAACTGGTGGCTGAACGTCAGAGACTCGACAAGAGAAATGGACTCGTGTTTAACTGCTCAATAACATAAGGAATTGGTATAAATCGAATTTTGATCAAATGGGCGAAATTTAATAAGTTTTAAGTTGGGGTCTTACTTTATTGCACAAAACTGTAAAGAAAATTTTGCATTGAATTTCGTTCATAATTACTTACACGAAAATTCTGGGCCCGAATCGCCACATACGATCACGGATCGAAAACTATACGAAAGACAATTACGTGATACGTCAGACGTATGGGTCGATTGGCATTACCACATACGAAAGCTATCGTATCGTAATTCATTCTTAGTTCACAATAGATTTTAAGGTCCACATCACTGTGGATTTTATTTTTATGTCACAATAGATGTGGAAATGTCAAAATATTTAAAAATTTTAATAAACAAACGAAATTTCAAAATGGATGTGCACTTACTTTTCTATATAAGTTCAAGCGATAGTGAGGAAGATGAAACAGTAGCACGGAGGCTACTTAGAGATAAAAGTGATCCTTTAGCTTTACCACAAACTGCGTAAGTTTGTGGCAAATAAAGTTTTACAAGTATACAAAAATGTGTGTTCTGCAGATTCTTGAAATGATTTAGATTATCTAAAGAGGCTTTCCAGTTTGTACTTCATGCCTTAAATTTGAAGCAGTCGGATGCAAAAGCGGTGCCTCCAGTTCTACAACTAGCTGCCACACTTTCTCTTCTAGGAAGTGGCGGGTTTCAGCATTGTGTCGGCAGTGATTATTTGGTTGGAATGTGCCAGAGCACTGTGTCAAAGATAACATCCCACGTTATTCTCGAAATGGAGAACAAGTTGTGTCCACAAAATATACAATTTCATTTAAACGAAACTTCGGAATGCAAGCAATGTTTTATGGATAAATACAAAATACCTGGAGGTAGGCAAACGTTCAATTACATTTATTAAATAAGTTTTTTAATTGAATATCTACCTTTACAGTCATCGGTTGCATTGATGGCACACACATCGGCTTGCAAAGACCATCTGTGGATGAGCATATGTACTTTAATAGGAAAGGATACCATAGTATCAACGCCATGATAGTGAGTTGTTGCTCATTTTCTTTATTCTTTGTATATATATTTTGGCAGATGTGCGATCACACCTATAAAATTTTGGCAATCAACTGTCAGTACGGTGGTGCGGCTCGTGAATCCTTCGTTTGGAGGCATTCAGATCAACGACGAGTATTGCAAGAGAGGTTTGAAATTAATAGGCGGAGCAATGCGTGGCTTTTAGGTACGACAGTGCCATGCTTTGTGGTTAATATTACTATTGTAATGACAATTTTCATTTCAACAGGTGATTCTGGCTATCCACTAGAGCCGTGGTGCATAACGCCTTACCGAAACCCCGCCGATGGCTCCAGTGAATCCGCATTTAATGATGTACACTCAAAAGCAAGATGTATCATCGAACGTACCATTGGTATTTTTAAAGGACGTTGGAGAATTTTAGGGTATGGCAATAGGGGTAGATACCATCCTACAAAAGTGGCACGATTTGCCAATGTGTGTGCAGCTTTACATAGTATCTGCATACAGTTCAAAATTGATTACAACATACGAAGATATGAATCAGACCAAATCAGCGATGTTGACCCAGGCGAAGCCAACCATCTTACCACAATTGGTCAAACAATAAGAGACCAAATAAAACACTCTCTAATTAATTCCACGTAAATATTAAGAAAAAACGATTTGTAAAAGCAAATGAATTCATTTAATTGTTTTTACTAAGTGCTAAGTATGTATATGAAAATTATTGATAAAATAAATGAAATGACTATTCGTTTAATTGCTAAAATCACAAAAATTAAAAAAAATTCAAGTACAAACTTTGTTTTTACTAAGTGCTAAGTATGTATGTTAAAATTAGAAATAAAAATAAATGAAATAACTATTCGTTTTACTTAAAATTTTAATTTCTTCTTTTTCTATTTACACTTATTGCTAGAGACTCTAATTCAAAATTTTTGATTTGCAAATCAAGTGCATGTGATTCTTGATGCAGTTGATGCTTCTCCTCCTTAATGGTCAGCATCCTTTCTTGCACTTGCAACAACCTCTCCTGCACCTGCACCAATCGGTCAATCTTCTCCCCCAAATTGCGCTGAAAATGAGACACTACTCAAATTTTGTTGGAGCAGGGAATATTTTTCGGCACTCTTACTTACTCGCCGTGGAGTATTGCACCGAGAGGTTACACACGGTGTTGGGGTAGTAACCGACCTAGATGGACCAGGCAAAGCGCTGGCTGATGCGCTGCTGGTTCCACCATCACTGTTGCTCTCACTATCACTATTTTCGGTGCTGCTTGTTTGAGCGGGTGAATTGCCAAAAGTGCGAACGGTACTATTCCCGTCCACTGCGACCTCAAGTCCGGCTGCCTCTATAATCAATTCCTCAGTTGCACTGATGGGAATTTCATTATAAGGACCTCCTCCAGTTTGTCTTTTGGACAATTTGTTGTGGGAAAGCTTCTTCTTCGCCTGATATTTTTGATCCGCGAAAACCTGCGAGCAAACATTTGTAAGTATCTTGGTTGCACTTTATATATTTATATATATATATATACCTTCCTCCACATTTTGGCGTCTTTGACTGGTGGTCCGTCAGCATTTAAACGCTTGGAAAGCTCCTCCCACAGTCTGTTGGACGTTGCTCTACCTTGTGCGGAATTGGGAAATTTATTTTTCGCCAAGTTCAGGGTGTTCCGCCATAAACTGCACCATGCACTCCTTTTGGTTTGGGTTTAGCTTTTTAAAATTCGTCCTTAAATAATAAAATATGGTTCAATAATAATATAAACACATATTTTGAGAAATAACTTACATTTTCTCTTATATTTGTATTAAATTTTTGTATATTTATATATTTGTACTCGCTTTCGGTGCCGGTTTGTAATCGAATAACAATACGAACGATCGAGTGCAATTGTCTCTCGTTCATGGTTGTCGCGATACCGATTTACGATCCACAAAGTACGTTCACGTATGTAGTAATCCAAAAAAGTGACATTTTACGTGACGGATCGTACGATCACGTATGTCATAATCCGAAAAACAAGTTTTAAGTGACGAGTTATACGATCACGTATGTGGCGATTCGGGCCCTGAGCTCCTGATATATTTTATCGAATATTTAAAAGAAACCAATCAAATTAATTGGCAAATATCATAACCCCGAAACAATCCTTAGCTTGGAGTCACTCAAGGACCTTGAGAATTCAAGCCCGGATGGTGGTAGCTTCTTTCGAGATGAATCTATTAATGCACAGAACGGGCTACAAGAGTGCTCGTAGATCGTTCTACGTATTTAGTGTATTAAGTATATTATATATAAGTTATTTCTTTCCTTTCAGTCTTCTTTCATCTTTCACCTTCATATGCCATAGCAAATTACCTTTAATCAAAAGCAGTGCAAAGCTTATTTCCAAACCTTTTTATAACTCTGGTGCTAAATTATTATAAGTCCTCGAGTTTCAAAGACCGCTCTCGAACGTTGCTGTGCATACTTAGCAGGCGTGCTAAAGGTATAAATATCATACACATAAACGCGCAAAGCCTCTATAGAAAACTTGATGAGTTAAGATATCTTTGCGAGGCCTCCGATATAGAATCTGTAGAATTTGTGTTCGTTGATGTTTTTTCATCAAAGGGTGATAGCTCCTTGTCGGCTGTGCATATAGACCTAATCGCCAAGTAAATTTTGCTGGCTTTACTGATTTTCTGCAACCTCTACTCTTAAATTACGAAAATATTGTCCTAGCTGGTGACTTCAACAGCAACCTGCTCGTAGATTCTAGTCTTAAGCTAAGTATGGAATCTCTGGGACTCTTCCCTGTTAACATTACTGTACCAACACATTTTACCAAACACTAGTTCCTCGCTGCTAGACCTCTTCTTTGTAAACGACTCAGAGAAAGTACTTCTTTACGACCAGCTGTCCGTTCCCAATTTTTCTAAACACGACCTCTTATTCATTACTTACAACTTTCAAACGTTGTGTACACCGAGCTCGTTTACATATCGTGATTTTAAAAGTATTGTAGCGAATTTACTTGCAATTCCTCTTATTTGCCCTTCTGCTAAGTTCGAATCACTAAACTGTTGAATAAATAACTCCAATATTGAATAATGGAAAAATGGCCTTTATTAAAGTACTTCACAATAACACTTATACTTTGCAACTAGCTGGCTTAATAACTAAACTGATAGCTTAAATGAAACTGACTATCAAAATAATACTGCTATGGCTCACTAGATAGCGCCTTAATCGAAACTGCTTCATAGCTCAAATCAAACTGGATTCCAGCGCCTCTACATTTGCTGCCTTTTATACTCTCTGATTTCAACGTTCGCATCTTCTAGGCGCTTCCATTTCCAGAATCTACTAGTTGCCATCAGCTCTCAAACTTCTCAGCTGTAACTACAATTGCACGATTTTATAGCTTCTCTCATTGCATACTTTCAGGAGTATCTCAGATAAATGCATGTGTTTGTGCATTGATTCTCCGCCGCTCGTATACGTACATGGTACATATGTGTAGACGCAATTATTGTTTCGTTTATGTAGATACATAATGATTGATTGTTGATGTGAATTCATTATAGTGCACTTGCTGAAGCAGTGGAGTCTTTCGACTGGAGAATGATTCGAACGATGACATCGGTGGATGGGCAAACTAAGTTCCTTCAAGACAGCATAAATAAGCTCTTTGACGACCACGTTCCAACGAAACTTAAGGTGGCGAAGCACAATGGCAATCCATGGTTTGACGCCAGTATCAAGCATCTAATTCATTTGCGTAACCTAGCTTACTCTCGGTGGAAAATATATAGAACTGTGGAAATGAACATGCGCTTCAAAGCTGCACGACTCGCTGCCAATAAAGCCATAAGATCGGCTAAAGTGCATTTCTACGAAAATAAGTTCAGCACCACTTTAAATTCAAAGGGAACTTGGAATACGATCAAGAAGATTGGAATAGGCAAATCCAAAGCCGATCTCTCCGTCCTCCCCGATGTAGATGTTAACTATATCAATGATAGTTTTTTAAAGTTACCTCCTTCGGCTGCTAATGTGTGTATTGACAACTACCGTGATCGTGTTAATGTTGATGCAAGTCCTCTCGAGTTCGTTCGTGTCGATGACTGTGATGTTGTGAAAGCCATACATTCTGTGAAGTCCAACGCTATAGGTTTAGACGAAATTTGTGCAAAATTTGCGAAAATTATTCTACCCGTAATCCTGCCCCACATAACCTATTTAATAAACTCTATCCTAACCACCTGTGTCTTTCCAAAATGTTGGAAAGCTGTTAAGGTTATCCCTATTGCCAAACAAAGCAAAGAGTACAGGCCGATAGCCATACTGCCTTTTCTTTCGAAGGTCGTTGAGCGCATCCTAAATGGGCAGATCGCCACATATGTGCACGTAAATAAACTTTTAACGAACCATCAGTCTGGTTTCAGACCAAAAAGAAGCTGTACTACGGCACTTATTTCTGTGGTAGTAGATATACGGGAGCGCATAGATGATAACTTTACGGCTTTCCTAACCCTTCTTGACCACTCCAAAGCCTTTGACTCTGTTGACCATACCCTACTATGTAAAAAGCTGGCAAACATGTTTAATTTTTCCAGTCATGCAACCAACCTAATCAGATCTAGAAGACAGAACGCAGGCAGTATGTGTAGACAGTAGAAAGTTAAACTTGTTAAATGTTTCGCGAGGTGTACCCCAAGAGTCAATCCTTGGTCCTTTGTTATTTGTATTGTACATTAATGACCTGCCTCGTGTCCTTAAATATTGTGACGTCCACATTTATGCTGACGATGTTCAATTGTATATGTGCTGTCCTGTCGATTGTATGAGTTCATGTATAAGTAATTTGAATCAAGACCTTATTCAAATAGGTGTATGGACTTCTGTGAACGGTTTATGTCTAAATCCTCAAAAGTCGAAGTGTATTGTCATCCACAGAAAGCCGCTAGCTACAAATGGCTTAGACAGTATTATACGAAGGAGCCTTACTACCTATATCGAAGGCTTCAATTTCTTCATTCTACGAGGACAATGGTTCTTGCACATGTTAAACACCGTATGCTAATTTCTGAACGACAATTCTTCGTTACTTCGATCCGTCTTTGGAACTCCCTTCCAACTAGAATAAGACAAATAAGTAATGCACTGCATTTCAAAGAAGAATTAATCTTATAATTTATTTAATAATTTGGGAAAAATTTAAACAACGTGACATCAGGACGGACAAGGCGACAGCTGTTTCGATTATACCTTGTAAATCTCTTCAAAGCCTTTTCTCACCGGGAGTGGGAGTCGAAGCCGTACTCCTACGATAGTTGAAATGGTTATAAACGCATTCAGCTACGTCATGCCTTAGTTGTTGTAAGTTTTTCCCATTGCCTTCTTTCACATATATTATCTTGCACACATCACTAATTCGTATGTAGTTATGTGTTGAAGTTATGCATGTTTCTAAGGCGGTTTTCAGAGAAACTTGGTATTTGTTGTTGTTTTTGTTCTATTTATAGAACTACAACGAATTAACCACATGTTGCCTACTTATATGAGTTAACCGGGGATTGCCCGTATCGCTTTAAATGTATGAAAACATTTATTTCAAGCAATTTTTAATTTTATAATTTATTTAATAATTTGGGAAAAATTTAAACAACGTGACATCAGGACGGACAAGGCGACAGCTGTTTCGATTATACCTTGTAAATCTCTTCAAAACCTTTTCTCCCGGGAGTGGGAGTCGAACCCGCACTCCTACGATAGTTGAAATGGTTATAAACGCACTCAGCTACGTCATGCCTTAGTTGTTGTAAAGTTTTTCCCAATTGCCTTCTTTCGCATATATTATCTTGCACACATCACATAATTCGTATGTAGTTATGTGTTGAAGTTATGCATGTTTGTAAGGCGGTTTTCAGAGAAACTTGGTATTTGTTGTTGTTTTTGTTCTATTTATAGAACTACAACGAATTAACCAAATGTTGTCTACTTATATGAGTTAACCGGGATTGCCCGTATCGCTTTAAATGTATGAAAACATTTATTTCAAGCAATTTTTAATTTTATAATTTATTTAATAATTTGGGAAAAATTTAAACAACGTGACATCAGGACGGACAAGGCGACAGCTGTTTCGATTATACCTTGTAAATCTCTTCAAAGCCTTTTCTCCTGGGAGTGGGAGTCGAACCCGCACTCCTACGATAGTTGAAATGGTTATAAACGCATTCAGCTACGTCATGCCTTAGTTGTTGTAAAGTTTTTCCCAATTGCCTTCTTTCGCATATATTATCTTCCACACATCACATAATTCGTATGTAGTTATGTGTTAAAGTTATGCATGTTTGTAAGGCGGTTTTCGGAGAAACTTGGTATTTGTTGTTGTTTTTGTTCTATTTATAGAACTACAACGAATTAACCAAATGTTGTCTACTTATATGAGTTAACCGGGGATTGCCCGTATCGCTTTAATGTATGAAAACATTTATTTCAAGCAATTTTTAATTTTATAATTTATTTAATAATTTGGGAAAAACTTAAACAACGTGACATCAGGACGGACAAGGCGACAGCTGTTTCGATTATACCTTGTAAATCTCTTCAAAGCCTTTTCTCCCGGGAGAATTAATCTTGTTTTATAACTGACTCACCTCTCCTTCTTCAACTGACTCTCTTTACTGATCTTCTATCAGTCTTTCTTGCCACACTCCTATTTTCTCTAAGGACAGAACCTAATAATTATTACTGTACTACCATTGCAAAGTCTCCTTTATTCTTATTTCTGTCAGCGTCCCTAGGCTAAGCTCTATAAAATTTATTGTAACCATTATGTCTTAGTTTACAAATTATCTATTGTTTATCTAAGTTATTGAAATATTTTTGAATTTACGCTTTTGTTCTCTGTTACTGTTCTGACTAGCACTATAAAATAATTTTGCCAAATTGTTGTGTTAGGAAAAATTAAAAAAAATACAATACAATATCACAGATACTACTTATACGTGATGCCTTTGTAACCGAAATATGCATTAACCGACTACCCCTAGTGAGAGGTTAATCGACTAACCGTAAATGGGGCGGTTAACCGAATAGTCTAAATGTTTTGACTACTCGAATACTGGTAGTCGACTAATGACATATTCGAATAATTCGGTTAATCGACTAACCGAATACCAAGAGCCCTACAATGCACCCGGTAACACAAGGGAAGTTAGCTGTTCACGAATTATACTAGAATATTATTCCACTCGTCTCTCACTAACTCTATCTAGCGTATTAGGTGAAAGACTAAAGCCCAATTTAACAACAAGTGGGGGCTTAGAATATACCCGTGGCAGGCATGCCTGTCGTAAGAGGCGACTAAATTACCCAATCGATTCAAGGAGCTGTGTAGCGTACCCTTTTAAGGGGTTGTCAGCTCAATTTATAGCTTCTCCAACTCAATTGTCAACCTCACTTACCCTCGGCGAATCCTGTTTGTTTAGCAGCTGAGGCTCTGACGACCCAAGCTCCTTGTGGTCATATTAAATCGTTCCCGAGATGGTCGCGGGCTTTGTATCTTAATGGTGCTTGTTACCGCAGTGTACCGGATGTATATCCCGCAAAGACATTGATCGACATTGAAACTATTCTTCAAAACATTCGTCTTTAACCGCAACAACAACAACAACAACTCAAGAAATGGTCGTGTCCGCCCAGTGCTTGCTTATCTAACGGAGCGCCCCACCAGTGCAGATGCGAAGAGCAAGTAACCAGCGAAATACCAGAATCTAGCAACAGGGGCAGAACCCATCGCATAATAGTATGTCCTGCCAGGGATGAATATGAAGCCGGTTAAATTGGTAGAGTGCTTGTGATTCACAAGCTCTCGCGAGAATAGTGTAAGGTGACTGAAGCTTTATTAGCCTTGTGCTCCTTATTAAGCTCCTCCATTGAGGGTGGTCACAACCCAGGGATCTTCTACCTCCTCGTGATAGTTGTGTTGTTTTTGTATCGAATAGGACACTCCCCGAAGTTTTTGGGGAGTGCTATCGATGTTGATGCCTGGATGTAGATCCGGTATGTTCCGGTAACGACATTAACATTAATGTACTAGCCCGAGCATCTCGGGAACGATTTAGTCACTGATGGTGGGTAATAAGTGATATTTGTTAAGACATTCCTTTTTGTTGTTGTTGTCGCAGAACTTACTAAATTTTAATTATAATCCCATAATTTTTTTCTTTCTAGTTTACAAAGATTCAAATACAAAAATACCCGTTGAGGGCGCACCCGAAGGCGAACCGGATGTCGTTTTACTCGACGCCATGGGTTTCGGCATGGGCTGTTGTTGCCTACAACTTACATTCCAAGCTTGTAATATAATGAGGCACGCAAACTTTACGATCAACTGGCACCATTATGTCCCATTATGTTGGCATTAACTGCAGCATCGCCCGTTTATCGTGGTTACTTAACCGAATCGGATTGTCGTTGGAATGTGATTAGCTCATCGGTAGATTGCCGCACCGAAGAGGAACGAGGCCTAAGACCATTGCGTGAAAATAAATTTCGCATTGCTAAATCTCGTTACGATTCAATTGATTCATATCTGTCACCAGAGGGCGCTAAATACAATGATGTACCACTTACCTATGATGAAGCAGATTATAAACGTTTACGCGATGGTGGCATCGATCCATTGCTAGCACAGCATGTGGCACATCTATTTATACGCGATACAGTGTCTTTGTTTAGCGAGAAGTACATCAAAATGATGAAGAAGATACAGATCATTTTGAGAATATACAATCGACCAATTGGCAACGATGCGCTTCAAACCGCCACCACCAAATTCATCGATTGGCTGGCGTGTAGAGTTTCGACCATGTGAGGCACAAATCAGTGATTTTGAAAATGCTGCCCTTGTATGTTTTATCGTGCTGCTGACACGAGTATATTGTCGTATCAATTAAATTTCTTAACACCAATAAGTAAGGTAAATACATAATATAAAAGATATAAAAAACTTTAGCACTCTTCGTTTTGAAAAATACACAGATCTTTCTTAATTAGCCAGTCTATTGAGAAAAAACTCCAAAAATCTACAAATGATGTTACTTTGGATCAGTTCTTATCAAATCTTTTGCGATTAGCATAGTTAAAATTGTATGATTTAATCGAGGATTGCCCGTATTGCTTTTTTAAAATGTATGAAAACATTTATTTGAAACAATTTTTAATTTTATAATTTATTTAATAATTTGGGAAAAATTTAAACAACGTGACATCAGGACGGACAAGGCGACAGCTGTTTCGATTATACCTTGTAAATCTCTTCAAAGCCTTTTCTCCCTTTCGACTCCCACTCCCGGGAGAAAAGGCTTTGAAGAGATTTACAAGGTATAATCAAAACAGCTGTCGCCTTGTCCGTCCTGATGTCACGTTGTTTAAATTTTTCCCAAATTATTAAATAAAAAGTTAAAGTTTATTTGAACAAATGTCCGAAAACATCAACTATTTTAAGAGACGTCAGTTCGTATGTTTGATATCAAACACCTCGCTACAAGAGAGATTGTGGGTTTCTGACAGTTGCTTCCTACTTTTGATTTTAATTTTTGTTGCATGCTTTGAGTGAGAACTGAGTCTGCTGTAATTTTCTTCACTCGAGTTATTTGTGCATTATCTCTTCTTATAAAAGTGCCATCTTTAGTTTTCGAATAAGCAAAATCCCTCGCGCCAGCTGAAGCGGGTGCCAGACAAAAAATTTGCCAGCTAAAACGAAAACGGCCAAAAGTTTCGGTAAACTTTAGTTTGACCTACAATTGTAGAAATGCGTTCAAAAATTATGGGAAAAACATAAAATACTTGATTTTAGTGTAAATATATTTAGTTCGAAGGCGGGGGGTAAATATTATTTCCCATTCAAAAGTTATCACTAAAAACAGGTTTTGTAAAATATGAAGTCCCGATGCAACCAGTCAATTTGATCACAGAATCTGGAACGTCAGACGTGTAAGATAAGCCCCAACCACTTAATAAAGTTAACTATTATATCCTAGGTCACAACATTTGACTAATTAATTTAATCAAAATGTAAATTTTACTTAGCTTTGTTTATATTTAACTCTAACTAGTCGTATTATTGTAAAATAAGTTTAAACAAATGAATATTTTTCGACTATCATTTTATTAAATGATTGAAACTATAAAATCGCCGAAATGTATGTCAAAATCCCCATGTTCAGATCTATTCATTTTTGTTTGGAGTGGCATCATTGACAAAATGTTCATTTTGACAGCGCTCTCTCGAAACAAAGAGTCGCAATCCATTCATCTATGGAATAAGTCAAACGCATCTGTTGGTTTCATAGCACAATTATTAAATGATTATACTATTTTCATTTATAGTGGACAGTTGGATATAATAGTTGCTTATCCTTTGACACGTAACTACTTAAATAATAAAATGAATAATATTTACCCTCCGCCTTCGAACTAAATATATTTACACTAAAACAAGTATTTTTATGTTTTTTTTCCCATAATTTTTGAACGCATTTCTACAATTGTAGGTCAAACTAAAGTTTACCGAAATTTTTGGCCCGTTTTTTCGTTTTAGCTGGCACATTTTTAGTTCTGGCACCCGCTTCAGCTGGCGCGAGGGTTTTGCTTATTCGAAAACTAAAGATGGCACTTTTATAAGGAGGATGCACAATAAGTCGAGTGAAGAAATTACAGCAGACTCAATTCTCACTCAAAGCATGCGGCGAAAATTAAAATCAAAAGTGGGAAGCAATGTCAGAAACCACAATCTCTCTTGTAGAGAGTGTTTGATATCAAACATACGAACTGACGTCTCTTGTATGTATGCTCTTTAAATTACATTTGAAAGCATCATGGCACATGAGATCACACATCACATAAGATAAATTTCGTACAATAGGGGGACTCATGAAAGCATATAAATTATAAGGTGTAAAATTATATCCATTTACACACGCTGTTATCAAAGAGGATAAATATAATAAGAGCCGTCACTCGCTATTTTTTAGGCATTTACTCGATGTAAACTGTGAGGTAGTGGCTACTTTTGTTTTATGAGGGACATTTTTGAATTGCTTTCCATTTATCCAAGCGGTGTTGTCACTTTATGCAAACGTCTTTTTTGGAAAGAAATTAAATAATTAATTAAATAGCAGTCGGAAAAATAAACACAATACCCCATGAAAATGTATGAGAAGACATTTATAAACATCTCGCCCAAAAAAAGTAGCGACTACCTCATAGTTTTACATCGAGTAAATGCCCAAAAATAACGAGTGACGGCTCTTATTATATTTATCCTCTTTGCTGTTATATGAACGCACCTAGAAATACTCTTGATACACTTGATTGTTTATCAGCTGTATTATTGCCAAACAAAATTTTTTGTTTGTTATACAAATTAAAAAATGCCAAGATTAAGTGAAAAAATCAAAACTAAAACGTCTTTACTAAGATATTCTTGTAATGACTTGCTGATGTTGGAGATTCTGATGAAAATCCCTGCTGTATGTCTGCAAGGTTGCATTCCTTGAGTTTACCGCGTTAAACAATAGGGGGGACTCATGTAACCGTATAAATGCCTTATAAAGTGTGTAAACGTATAAATTTATCTAGTGCGTAAACGAGCTGTGTAATTTGTTGCTGATGAAAAATTATTACACAATTTGTAAATTATACGCGACACGATCATTAGCGGTGGACTCATGTGACGTATAAATGCCTTACTCAAGTGTGTAACCGTATAAATGTTTATCTAGTACGCACGAGCTCGTCAAATTGTGTATGAAAACATCATTTACCACATTTGTATAAATTTACGCGCACATTCATTGTGTAAACGCGGGTAAACTCCAAAAGGAAGCAAATGCAACACTTGCGCACGACCCATCCAGACGGCATTTTCATCAAAAATCTCCACATCAGCAAGTAAATGGCGTGTTATAGTTTTGATTTTTCACTTAGATCTTGTATTTTGAAATTATGTATAACATCATTTTGCTTTTGGAAATAATACAGCTAGAAACAATCAAGTTTATCAATGAGAGTATTACGAGGTGCGTTCATATACCGTCGGTGTAAATGGAGATATAATTGTATACCTTATAAGTTATATGCTATCATGAGTCCCCCTATTGTCGTAAACGCGGTAAACTCAAAGGAATGCAAACCTTGCAGACATTACAGACAGCATTTTCATCAGAAATCTCCAATATCAGCAAGTAAAGGCGTTTTAGTTTTGATTTTTCACTATCTTGGCATTTTTAAATTGTATAACAATCAAAAAATTTTGTTCGGCAATAATGCAGCTGATAAACAATCAAGTTTATCAAGAGTATTACTAGGTGCGTTCATATAACCGCGTGTGTAAATTGATATAATTTTTACACCTTATAAGTTTATATGCTTTCATGAGTCCCCCTAATGAAATGTGCGCGTAAATTTATACAAATTGTGTAAATGATTTTTCATACAAAATTTGACAGTTCGTTTACGCACTAGATAAATTTATACGTTTACACACTTTATAAGGCATTTATAACGGTTACATGAGTCCCCCTAATATCACATCAGACTAGACAAGTCAGTGCATCAATTAAGACCATTATGACATTGGAAGACTCTTTGGACATCAAGTCACATCTAATCATGTTCATACTGTATACGAATTTACTGCAATTCCCCTTATTTGCACCCTTCTGCTAACGTTCGAATCACTAAACTGTTGAATAAATACACCACTATTCAATAATGCAAAATGGCCTTTATTAAAGTACTTTCAAAAATACACTGCTACTGATCGACAGATGGAATGCTTAAATCAAACTGATTCTCGTCCCTCTATTGTTGCGGCCTTTTATACTCTATGATTTCTCGGTTGCATTTCTAGCTCTTCCAGAATTTACTTAGTTACTGCTATATAATTATAACTACAGATGCACGTATATAGCTCTCATATGCGTGTGTATTTGTGAGCGACACTTCCACAATTATAATTGCATACTTTTGGGAGCATCTCAGAATAAGATATCTGCATGTGTTTGTGCGTTGCTTCTCCGGCTGCGTGTACGTACATATGTGTGAGACATAATGATTGAATTATTGATATGCATACAAGAGGCTGCTTAGCGTCCGCTTAGAGATGATAGTATCCTAGTGCTGCTAATATTCGTTTACAATACCATATCACATCAAATCAAATTTATATGATATCGTACCAGATTAAATTATGTTATTTTGAGCTATGAATTGGTGTTATATTTATTTTGAGCCGTCATGTATACCAATGTTGACTGAGAAGGACCCTAGTGAAATTTTCTGGTCAATGTACCTGTAGGATAACTAACCTTTAGTTAACCCGTTATTTTATTTTACGCAAATTTAAAAAAGTGGCAACTGACACAAATTTGTTAAAATTGATTGCTGTGCATTGTGAAACTTTTATTTACATCTATATTTTTTTAGGTTGATGAAAACATGCAAACTGCTCAGAAACGTGATGCTTGCCGGAAAGAGAATTTTGGTTCCGCAAAGCAGCTAAAAGAATGGCCACATAAATGGCAATGGCGTTAACGGTGTTGAACATAATGGTGCTAAAGAAAATGATGAAAGCACGAAGCGGACTTGAATTGATGACTGTTGGTGAAATTTTCAATGCAAGGTAGACAAGAAAACTATTTTAAGAAACAAAAATAACATCACTTTACTGAATATTTTTTGTCTCCAGGCTGACTCATTCCTGGTCTGGTGCCGCTCATACGTAGTTATTTACAATCGATGGAAGTTGATCCCGACACTCATTGCACAATTGAGCAGTATTTGCGTTTTATAGAGAAACGCGCTTCGCGGTGAATTGGTCACCACAGCAACATGGATACGTGAACAAGTACTAAATCATCCAGATTATAAGTGAGTATTTGTTTTATCTTTTTATCGACTACACCGCTAATGTGGGCAATTGACAGTTTTTGATAAGAGACTATTTAATTCATAAAATTTTTTCCTTCTGGCCTTGCAGACACGACTCAGTTGTGAGCGATGTCATCACTATGACTTGCTCAAGCGAATCAAGGATATACAGGAGGGCAAAGTAATCGAGCCTATGCTACTTGGCAATGGCAATCATACAAAGAAAAGATTCGCTGCCACCCGCACTACAAAAACATTTGAATTGAATGGCTGCTGTGAGAGCAAATGACCACCCAATGCGCAGGCGCAAAGTACAGTTGGGCAATGTTGTTGTTGTGATGAACAGTGAAAATTTATGTGTAATACTACGTAGAAGTTAAAGAATGATGTGATGCTATAAGAAGTTTGCGATGATGACGGAATTTTTTGTATAC